>JAJOZX010000756.1:0-182500 GCA_023014485.1 Bathynomus jamesi | reverse complement strand
GCCTTTGCTGTTTTAATGACTGCATTAAGTCTGTTACAGTAATTCTTGCATGTCTGTTTGGTAATAAGTTTTTCCACAAATTATGGTTGCGTTTAATAATCGCAATGAATGTTGGTGTGATCCATTGGTTGTTGTATTTAGTTTTAGATATTACTTTTGATTTAAGAGGAAAGTTTGTTGAATATATCTGTGTTTCTGAAAATGCTTGAAATTTTGTCCAAAACGTCATGATTACTTTCGGTTATTTTTGTCCAGTCTAAAGCTATTATTCCTCTCAGGAACTTCAATTTATTATTGTAGCTATAAGATCTATAGTCAATTTTTATAGTTTCCTTTGCAGAGAAATGAATGATTAGCATGGTGTACGTAGGCAAATGATCTGTGATATTTAATATAATTATACCCCAAATACATTCAAGCGGGGACCGCACCCAGATCTAATCTAGCCGAGTTGAATTTCTAATGTCATTCTGAAGTCTAGTTGGCTTTGTAATAACTAATTTAAAACCACTCGCAATCATGATGTTGTGAAGGAAGCTTGCGTTATTATTTGAATGTTCTTTAGTGAGATCAATTTCATTTATACAAGACCGCTAGTAGAACGCCCCTTGTTGAACGCATACTGACGATCTGAAAAAAGATTGTGAAAAGAGCTGTTTAAGAATCTTCCTATTAAGGATAGATTAAAAAATTTTAGAAAGGAAAGAAAATCAAAGCAACTGGACGATAGTTGGAGAGTTGAGGGAGGTCACCCTTCTTTGGGACAGGATGAATGAAAGCGAACTTCCAACATGAAAGAAAAGTACCATATGAAATACAAGGTCGAAAGAGTTTGCCTAGGCAGGGTGTCAGCACAGAAGCACAGTTCTTGAGAACAACAGGAGGGACACCATCAGGACTGTACGCCTTCCTAGAATTGAGTTCAGATAGGTCGGACAAAATATCTCTGGAAGAGATTCTAATTTCAGACATAACAAGCAGAGCCTTCGGCTCCCTGCCCTACGGGCGGGGCTTGTGTTTCGCAAACTCGTCTACGGCGACGGCACCTTCGCAGAGTACAGAGATGAAGACAAAAATATTATTTTAAATTTTAAATATAGCTTCACAAATTTTTAATCCACTGGCTCAGAATACAAGCTCAAAAAGTTAGGGTTACACCTTTGGGGGAGGTCATTCTCCCTTTCCCCCAAACCTCCTCACCCCCTTTATGCAACTGTCGTGTTTAATTTATTTAAGGGCCCATTCCTTCATTTATATACTTCATTATTTCCTTTACTTTTTATTCAATTTCTCTTTATCTTTCATCATTCTCTTTACAGTCGCTTCGCTGTGCTTTATAATTACGGGTAGCACGTGAGCCGGTGGAGGCCATTATGATTCAAACAATGCAAAGGTGACCGGGGGATTAATTATACTCTTCACTACACTTTAACTTTTATTTATGCCGAAACGCTTTTAGATAAAGGGGGTAATGCGAGGGGGTGGAAATTAACGTTAACATTTTAAGTCGGAGAGAAAATACTATTCTAAATTTACAATTACATTTTAACACACACAAACACTTTACTAAGCCCAAGGCCATCCGATGACTGCCGTTTTTGGGCATTTCTCTCTCGTCCCTAGACCCATTTCGGGCTGTTACCAATTCGTATTTTTTTTTATATATTTTTAATTTCTTATTATAACAACGTTTAATTAAACATTCTTTAATTCTCATAAACAAACATTTAATTCTTAATTAGATATTACTACACAACTTGGGGCTAACCCCCACCCCTTGTTGTATAACCCCCTCTCTCATTACCCCATCCCTCTCCCCCATTACCCCCCCACCCCGAGGTCATTCTCTCCCATTACCCCCCACCCCGAGGTCATTCTCCCCCATTTCCCCCCACCCCGAGGTCATTCTCCCTCCCCCAAAACCCCCTCTCCCCCTTCATACAACTTGGTGGGACTAAACCCCCCCCTGTTGCATAACCCCCCTCTTCCATACACCCCCCTTTTCTGTTAAAAATAGTTGGAAGTTTGTGTAGCACTGTTTTCATATTTTTTATATTTTAAGTAAGGTTGAAAGGAAATGGAAGAAAATGCAGGTATTTTTATTAATAGTTAAGGATTATGTTGGAAGGAGGAGGAGATGAAGACACAGCACCAGAATCGTCCAGGGTTGAGTCGCAGGTAAAAGTTTGAGCGCTGTGTTCAGCTTTATTAGGAAAAGAGAGAACAACTGAGCCATTGGAATGGAAAAGAGGAGGGGAAGAAGAAGAAATAAAGTTGTTGGAGGAATTCTTGGCTAGTTATTAGAAAGAGCGAGAAGAATTACAATTCGATAGGTTTTCACATTTTTGTTTGATGAAGAAATTTTTGGCGATTCGTAGAAGAGATTTTACACGATTTTAAACAGAAATATAAGCTGAGTGAAAGTCAGAAGTTGGATGGCGACGGTACCTTCTGGAAGCCTCCTCCTAGTAGGAATAGAAATGGAATGTACGCCTCCATGCTCGAGAGAATCACCTCCGTGATTTCCATGGGAAATCGGAGAAATACTGGCACCCACCCTATTGACACTAGCACTCCCCAAGTTGTTACCCCCTCTCCCATTCTCCCTATTATCCCACCCCGCACCCTCTTGTCGTAAATGCACCCATACTACTCGAGCATATTGACATTGAATACGATTAATGTATACATTTGTGTTTATCGAGTATAATAATCTTTATTTAGCGAATATTTATTTATATAATGATGATGACACGACATGAATTTGGTTACTTGCGTCCGGGCAATTCCTAATCAAAGTTACTAATGAAAGAAATATAAATTTATAGAATAAGAATTATCACTGCGCAGTGATGATGTCTTTTCTATCGTCTACAATCTACATAGAATACGCTATATCGACGATAGCGACGGCAAATTCAACAAACATAAGTTTCACCATAGAATTATTACACTCGTAAATATTGACTGGAAAGATTCTACGAACTTGATAAAAAAATTTTACTTTCACACAACGTTTGTACGATTGAAAAATTTGTTATCACTTTTAAAGTCATTCTTTTCTTAATGATAATTTGTAACTAATTTTTCACCTAATAATTATTAACTAATAATTAATTAATAACTCTAAGAAAGGAATTGCCTTTAGCTTCGAAAATTCCAAAACTGTATTAATTTTCCCCCAAAAATATCGCTGAATTTTTTTCTCTACAGCAAAGAGTAAATGTTTGCTCGAAATTTAAGCAAGCAATTAAAGGGGAACTATTTTCACTGTTTTTACTCGTGTTAAAAAATGGAATTAACAAAAGTAACAAATATATGTTAAGTTTAATTCGAAATTGGGACGAATTTCATTAAAAAAAATATTAATTATAAAATTTATTATTTTCAATAAATTATTATTTCTAGTTGTTAGTTTTGTGCCCAATTAAATAAATAATATATTAAGCAAACTATTTATTGCTTTCGTGATGAAACATGTTGCTGACATCATAATTATCCAGACAGAGGGATAAAAGACAGACAGACAGGGATTTCCAAATGAAATAAAATAAATAGTTCAACTTCACAATTATTTATATTTTAAAAATTATCGTAACAACAAAAATTGTAAAATTGTATTTATTTTATCACTAAAGGTCATAACAATATAAAATTTCGAATCTTTATCGTCTGTAACTTCTGTAAGAAATCATTTTATGTCCAAAATCTTGCGAAATTGTAAGTTTACTTAGTAGAAATTAATAATGTCTTGTAATGGCAAACATTTATTTTAAAAAATAATTGAAATGCTTTTAAATTAATATAAATTGCAACGAGTAGAGGAACAAAGTCGATTTGCACAATGTCGACACGCATGATGTCGATATTAAAAAGTTAGTTAAAATTAGTTATGTTGGGTTACATTATACCCGATTAGGTTACGCTACGTTAGGTTAGGTCCGGTTAGGTATGGTTAGTCATTTTCATTGAAAGACTGAAATGTAATTTGAAATCTGAAATTCATATATTTGCGTAAGGTGGAACGTCGCCATCATGAAATTCGATTTTGTACACGTAATGCAATTACAAGCATAAGATTGAATCCTCAAAAATTATAAAAATGTTTACTCTGAAAAATTCTTTTAAAACATTTTGAGATTTCGCATAAAAATAAAATTAGAACAAAATAATCCTTGAAGACGCTAACACACTGTGTGTGTATATTAGGGCTGTTAAAATGCCGAAATTTTCAATACCGGTATTGATACCGATTATTTTGCCAATACCGGTATTTCTCCGCAGGGGGTATAAAGGTTATGCACGTTCCTTTTGGGTGTTGTAAACTTTATACTTGGGGTGTGACAGCCCTCCGGTACCGAGTCGTGGGATTCTAGAGAAATTGGCTGCCAATTCCTTTAGGTTCTCTCTCTTTCGGGAGGGTGGGTGAAGTCTGTTGTACAAACCTGTCCCGTGGGTTACTAGGACCCCTTCCCATCCCTACTCTGTCCTTTTAGCTTAGGTGAATGATGTTCTCCTGACTGCAGGAAAAAAAAAAAACTTAGTATTAAGTCTTTTTCTCTACTCTTACGATTAGGACCCTACTGCTACCTCATGCGTGGGAAGAGAGGCTTTGGAACCTCTATAAATAACACCATTTCACTTCAGTTGTAGGTAAATAATTAGAGGGGATAATAGCGGGTAGGACTGTTGACCATTTGGATTCCTACAAGCTACTTGGGGACTCCAACATGGGTTTAGACGGCATAGGTCGTGTCTCACCAACATGCTCGAGTTTTTCCACGTCATGTTGAGTGAGTATGATAAGAGTAGGGCGATTGATTAGAAAGCCTTTGATAAGGTACCTCACCGCCAGCTAATGGCCAAAGTGCACGTGCTGGGTATTGGTGGGGAAGTAGGTAGGTGGATTGAAAACCGGCTGAAGAATGCCACAAAGTTAATCCCTTCCGTTAGGCATATGGGCTACAATCGACGCTTACGTGACGCGGGTTCAAAGATGTCGATATTAGAAGCATGTTTAGTTTAAATGATAACCCAACTCGCACCCATGGTTGGAAGTTGGATTTGAAACGGTTTAGGACTAGTGTGTGTGGGAATTACTTTACCTATAAGATCTGTGACACGTGGAACAGGTTACCTTCAGAAGTTGTGAGCAGTTCCTCTGTGGATCACTTTAAGAAAAGGTTAGACCAAATCTTGTACACTATTTGAGGGTGTAGAAAATTTTCCCTGGCACCCGTTGCCATTGGTACCTCCTCGGTATGGGCCGCAAGGCCTTTTGAGGTACTTCTTTTCCTTGTAACTCCTTGTATCTCTCTCTCTCTCTCTCTCTCTCTCTCTCTCTCTCTCTCTCTCTCTCTCTCTGAGCGCGTTCAAGGCTCCTGGGCCAGACCAGTTTCTCCCCAGAGTGTTGCGAGAAGTGCGCGACCAGGTGGCTCCCCACCTGGCTACAGTCTTCAACAAATCGTTGGAGATGGGCCAGGTGCCTGGTGACTGGAGGGAAGCCAACGTGACCCCTATCTTTAAGAAAGGGGATCACGAAAGTCCAGGGAACTATCGTCCCATTAGTCTCACTTCAGTTGTAGGTAAATTATTAGAAGGGATAATAGCTGATAGGATCGTTGACCATTTGGATTCCTACAAGCTGCTTGGGGACTCCCAACATGGGTTTAGACGGCATAGGTCGTGTCTCACCAACTTGCTCGAGTTTTTCCACGTCATGTTGAGTGAGTACGATAAGAGTAGGGCTATTGATATACTTTATCTCGACTTTCAGAAAGCCTTTGATAAGGTACCTCACTGCCGGCTAACGGCGAAAGTGCGCCCGCTGAGTATCGGTGGGGAAATAGGTAGGTGGATTGAAAACTGGCTGAGGAATAGGCGGCAGAGGGTGGTAATTAAAGGGGCTAGTTCGGGTTGGGCCTCGGTCACTAGTGGGGTTCCTCAGGGTTCCGTTTTGGGGCCACTGTTGTTTATCATTTCCATAAATGATATCGACGGTGGCATCGTCAGTCGGATCGCCAAATTCGCTGATGACACCAAGCTTGGGGCCAATGTTGGGACGCCCGAAGCGATCGAGGAACTGCGTGCGGACCTAGGTAGGATAGGAGAGTGGTCCGAAAAATGGCAAATGCCGTTTAACTTGGGTAAATGCAAAGTGATGCACATTGGCTACGCCAATCCCAAGTCTGACTACTCGATGTTGGGTAGTAATATCGAGGTGACTGATTTAGAAAAGGACTTGGGTGTGTTAATTAGCAGCGACCTTAAGTTTACGAAACAGTGTGTAGAGGTGGAAAAGAAAGCCCAGACTATTGGGTTATATCAGGAGGCAATTTCGATTTTGGAACAAGGAGATTGTGCTCTCTCTGTACAATTCCCTTGTTCGGCCGCACCTGGAGTATGCTGTGCAGTTCTGGTCGCCCACCCTCAGGAAAGATATTGAGAGGCTGGAGCGAGTGCAGGCGAGGGCCACAAAGTTAATCCCTTCCGTTAGGCATATGGGTTACAATCGACGGTTACGCGCCCTGAACTTGTTTTCGCTTGAAACTCGGAGGCTGCGTGCGCGGTCAACTGATCGAGGTTTTCAAGCTCTTACGCGGGTTCAACGATGTCGATTTTAGAAGTATGTTTAGTTTAAATGATAACCCAACTCGTAACAATGGTTGGAAGTTGGATTTGAAAAGGTTTAGGACTAGTGTGTGTGGGAATTACTTTACGTATAAGATGTGACACATGGAACAGGTTACCTTCGAAAATTGTGAACAGTTCCTCTGTAGATCAGTTCAAGAAAAGGTTAGACCAAATCTTGCACACTATTTGAGTGTGTACAAAATTTTCCCTGGCACCCGTTGCCATTGGTACCTCCTCGGTATGGGCCGCAAGGCCTTTTGAGGTACTTCTTTTCCTTGTAACTCCTTGATACCGGTTTTATATTAAATTTTTTTAATTTTTAAATCACCAATTTAATAGTGAAAAAAAGTTAAAAATTCATCTTTCACTTGAGTGCCCATAGCCATAAGAATGTATATACAGTATGTCTTCTTATACCAGCTAGCCTGTCGACCGACGTTGACTTTAGTCAGTTTAGTGGCTTAAAGCACCCGAACTCGAATCCAAGTCCTTCAAAATGTAAGCCTTGTGTTTTATTTAACCACTATGCCATTTAATATATGCCACAAATATTAAGTCTTGAAAAGATCCTATAGGTAAGGATATCTAATATAGCCATAATATTATTGAATTATTAACAATCAACAAACATTATAAAAGGAAAAAAATAGTCAAAATAAAAGAAAAATCCTTTAATGAAAAGTAAATTTACTATTAAAAATTATTATTCATTTTTCATTTTGAAAAATAGACTTAAGGAAACAAAGACTATCCAGTGAATTCTCAGAAAGACTTTATCTCAATTTTGTGAGGTATAACCCTGCAGCCGGAAACGCTCTTTCGGATTCTACACTCGTAGGTCTAATGGAAAGTAATGCATAATAGAGCTTATCTAAATTTTCTGTTCTTTTCGAAGACACTTCAAAACTCTTAAATTCTGTGTTGGGGTCAAAGGTGGAAGGTTTGCTTCTCAATGGGATCTTTTCTAATTTCTCTATTTCTTGCACATATTCAGCGAGCAGTGGATCATCAATTTTATCCTTGTTCTCAACTTGAATTTCAGTTGGATTTTCAGGGCAGCAAGATGCTTCATCGTTTTCACCGTGTTTCTCGTATTCAACTAATTGTTCTTCATCTTCAGGGAAAAGTGTTTTAAAAATTCCCTCTGCAGTTCTCTTGAGCACTGTTTTAGATGATAATGATACATTAAAATATTTTTTTTATTCTGAGGATTTCGAATATTTGTCTCTTTTTAGGAAAAAAGCAAACCCCTAAGCTCAGTTTTTAAATGTAATTCATATTTCGCCTAAAACAACTATTTCAAAAAAAATAAAAATATACTTCCAATACCGGTATTGACATCCACGGTATCGGTATTCTTTTTTCTAATACCGGTAGAATACCGGTATTTCAATACCGGGATTCGGCCATAGTGTGTATATATATATATATATATATATATTGTGTGTGTATTTATTTATTTATTTTTTTATTGATTCGCCCTTCAGGAATCGAGAAGAATCCAACGAAATTTTCTCTACTTTATCGATATAATGTAATTTATGAAGTAACACTTTGCCTTCACCTTCATAGAAGTATCGTTGTGAGAGCATTCAAGGTTGTAAAGTCTCTTTTATCAAATAAAGGCGAGAAAAATTTATGAGCTTTGGAGTTATAAGAGTTTTTAAGATTTTAATTTAAAAGTTTCTAAATTTAAAACGACAGAAGAGAACGAACTGCCTAACTTTCTCAGACTTGAGGGCAAAGTGAATTTTTTTTACGCAAACTAAAATGTTCTTGTTATTCATGATGATACCCAAAAAAAAACCACTTTATTTGCGTCGGCCTCAAACCAAGGTGTTTTATACGCACTACCCAAGATCTATAAACCCAATAATCCTCTTGAGATCAATTTTATCAGCAAGTAGTACATTCAACTATAATATATCCAAAATTTTGACACCATTATTAGCCAGTTTCTCTCGTAATGCTTATTTCCTAAAGAATTCTTTAGAATTTGCTGATGAAATAAGAAAGTGATCGTGATGACTCCTTAACTGGGAATAGTTTTGAGGTTTTTTCGTCATTTACTAATTTGGCTTTAAAAGAAACTATATATATATATGTATATATAAAATATATATGTATATATAAAAAATGTGTATGTATGTATAAATTGTATATATATATATATATATATATATATATATATATATATATATATACACACGCTTCCAACCCACTAAGGAGAGTGGGAATAATGGGGAGGGGAGGGGAACGACGAACCCCAAGCCACTAAGATGAGGAGGAGCTACAAAAGAGTGGTGAGGAAAGGGACATAACCAAGAGGTTTAGGGGATGCCGCACCCTCCCTAAAAAGTAGAAAGTTGAAAAGGTAATGGAGGAGGAGGGGGCGGCGCCACAAGCCACGAAGAAGAGTGGGGGAAAAGGGTCATAGCCCTAAGATTTAGGGGGGATCGACCTCTCCCAAAAAGGAGTCAGGAGCAGTGAGATAATGGTTACAAGGGTAAAAGTGGGGGAGGGGGAGGGTAGTCCAGCTGTGTAAACAAAAGAATTGATAAGGGAATATATATATATATTATATATATATATATATAATCATGCGGGTTGCTTCTACAGAGCTTCAATTTAATATTTAGGAGAAATCCAATGACAAGGAGAAATGTAAATGCCATGAAAAGTCTTCTTTAATGCGCAACGTTTCGAGCAATACGCTCATCTTCAGGCTGTATGATAACAATGTGAAATTAAAATCAATAATTGAATGAAAAACAAGACAAAGAAAATTTCTATAACCTATTCATAAAGGCAAATTTTAAAAGACTGAAAAAAGAGGGTTAAATTCTAAGTTATACAGATTTACATATAAAATTAAGAAGCTATTTTTAAATACATATAGTAAATGTGAAATTAATACACTGGAAAAATTAACAATAGTACACTGGAATAATGAAACTAACTAACCTTTCACTGCAATTTCCGAGGCTAGACTGATTTAAGCAGAGGCAAAACGAGAAAACATAAGATAAGATAAGATGGTGAGGGCGATTGGGGAAGGGGGATTATAAGGAATTGGGGAAGGAGGAGGGATTATAAGAAGTTTAAAGGGACAGCTGATGAGTCAACATTTAGCGTAGGGTCAAAGTTTTAATGTAAAGCGATTCCAAAATTCTAAGTGAGTTGGGACAAGTATTACAACCAAGAATTTTAAAATTGTCTAAAGTGACATCAGTTTTACATTTTATACTGTGTTCCCGAATACTAGAAACTTCTTTAGTTTTTAAAATTTTACCTGTTCGGCCACTTATTCCCATATGCGAATAAAATCTAGCCCTGAGAGAGCGAACAGTGCTGCCAATGTAATTCCCAAGGAGACACCTAGGGCAGGTAAATAAATATACAACACCGCTACGCAACGAGTCAGGGGTTCGATCCTTCGCTGAGAAAAAGCTACCTAAAGACGTTTTATTAATAAATATGATGCGGAAATCAGTATGATAAAAAAATTTCCTTAACAACTTTGTAAATTTAAGCTTAAATTCCTTATTCAAAGGACCCATTTCAGGTACCAAGAAATATTTTATATCCTTCGGCACTGTAATACAAGGAAGTTGAGGGCTATAAACATTATTTAAGAAGGATCTAATTAGTTTATCTACATATTGAACAGGAAAACTATTATTGGTAAAGTATGATCTTAGATTATTAAATTCATCATTAAGTAAGGTAAAACTAGAGGTCAAATTATATCCTCTGAACAGGAGAGTTTTAATACAAGACATCTTATAGTTGAAATCAGTAAAACTAAAAAATTCATGCCCAAACCAGTGAAAGTGGGTTTCCTGTAAACTGATGTAGTAATAGAATCACCGTTTTTCGAAATTAAAAGATCTAAAAAGGGAAGGGAGCCATTTTTCTCAGTTTCCATTGTATACGTTATATTGGGGTGCAAAGAATTTAGGAAGTTAAAGAATTGTTGCGCTTGTACCGCATTATCAAAGACAGCTATCGAATCATCAACGAAGCGTCGATAGAAAATTGGCTTGAGATGAGTGGGAGATTGACTAAAAATTACACTTTCTAAATGAGTCATAAAAAAATCAGCTGCTAACGGTCCGACAGGTGATCATTTTAAGGAACTTTTAGAATTGGTCTTCAAACAATGCTATTTTACTTTCAACAATAAGGTTTACCAACAAATTGATGGTGTAGGGATGGGATCACCTGTCGGACCGTTAAAAACTAAAGAAGTTTCTAGTATTCGGGAACACAGTATAAAATGTAAAACTGATGTCACTTTAGACAATTTTAAAATTCTTGGTTGTAATACTTGTCCCAACTCACTTAGAATTTTGGAATCGCTTTACATTAAAACTTTGACCCCTACGCTAAATGTTGACTCATCAGCTGTCCCTTTAAACTTCTTATAATCCCTCCTCCTTCCCCAATTCCTTATAATCCCCCCTTCCCCAATCGCCCTCACCATCTTATCTTATCTTATGTTTTCTCGTTTTGCCTCTGCTTAAATCAGTCTAGCCTCGGAAATTGCAGTGAAAGGTTAGTTAGTTTCATTATTCCAGTGTACTATTGTTAATTTTTCCAGTGTATTAATTTCACATTTACTATATGTATTTAAAAATAGCTTCTTAATTTTATATGTAAATCTGTATAACTTAGAATTTAACCCTCTTTTTTCAGTCTTTTAAAATTTGCCTTTATGAATAGGTTATAGAAATTTTCTTTGTCTTGTTTTTCATTCAATTATTGATTTTAATTTCACATTTTTATCATACAGCCTGAAGATGAGCGTATTGCTCGAAACGTTGCGCATTAAAGAAGACTTTTCATGGCATTTACATTTCTCCTTGTCATTGGATTTCTCCTAAATATTATATATATATATATATATTGGTGCGGGATGATGGGGAGCGGTGGGATTGGTAGATAAGATAAAAGGCCAGTGATAAAAGACTAAAAAGAAGAAATAAGTAAATAAATCTGACCTTCATTTCTTGTGCAAAATTGTCAAAATTGCCAAAAACTAACCTGGTTAACCTACTCTCATTATTATCTTCACCATATAACTTAATAAAGTGAATATATGAGAGCTCACAACCTTCAAACCGCCATTAATGTCGTGTGTTTGAATTCCCGCTCGACCTTCCCTACCAGGAAAGAGAGAGCGTCTGATCGCCTGAGTCCAAATGAAGTCCTATGATTTCAAATATAGAGCAATTTTTACTGTATAAAATTTTGAAATGCACAAGAAATGAAGGGCGGAGTTCAACAAAACCCACTAAATTATGCAAGAAACATATAGATTGGACTAGTATCTTGGTTCATGTATTTTACTGCTTATTAACCTTTAATTGTTTCAGTTAATGAGCCAAAGTTGAATTTTGTATAGGACAGGTAATTAATTTAGTCTTTGCCAGTGATATACTGTAGTATTAATAAATCTTCCCATTAAAAGTTTGGATTGGCTTCTAAAAATTTGTGAATTATATTTGTAGAATTATGATATTCTTTTTAATGTTACCAAAGCTAATGTTATACAATTCCACCGTAAAAACTCTAATTAGTCAGAATATATTAGTTTCAAAATGAGAGGTGAACGAATAGAGGAAGTACAAGAATTTAAGTATCTGATTCAAATTATCACCAGCTCATTAAGTAACAAATTAGACATAAGTAAATAATATCAAGGTTTCAGTGATAAAACAAACATGTCTATGAGGAAATACCAATTCTGTACAAGTGATATGAAAGACACTCTTTCGTACCTTCTGGCTGCAACTCTGTATGAATTATAAAAAATTATTCTGGTAGAACCCTATAAGGAATTAGCATGTTTCTAAAATTTTACTGATTTTTGTATAGGCTAGGTACCTTCCTGTTGAAATAATAAAATCACAATAGTTTTAGGTTAGTAGGTATATTATGGAAACAGTAGAATTTAGTGGTATTTATCCTGATGCTCACAAGATAAAACAATTTTATAGATACCAGATTAAGCTGTCCGAAAGTTTTGCCAATAATATAAAATGTAATTGAATTAAAGTTGAAAGCTTTTGGACAAATATTTTAATAAATTGAGGAATCTAAGAAAGATCTAGGAACTCATCAAATTTTTCACGTGATGATTGTATCAACGTTCCCCCTCGACCTTTATAAATTTAAGACACTGTCCTCAAGGTCTATTAGTCGGTGGCTTGAATCTCTGAAACTGTAGGAGAGGAAATCATGATCTTGAAGGCTATTAAAATGTCATGGCGGCTTCGGGCTTATTCTCATGCTTGAGATCGCTGTTTCCTTGCATGCATAAACAAACACGGGGACGTCAACGACTAGTGTGACCTAACTTACACTTATTCTACCGGCAAACTATTCCAACTATTTACTATTGTATGCGTAAAAAAGTTCTTGGCAACTGTTGTCTCGAACCTTCTACTTGTCAACTTACACCCGTTATTTCTAGTCCTATTGAGATATTTCGAAAAAGCTATCTCTATCTACGTTATCGAACCCATTCACAATTTTGAAAACCTGGATTAGATCATCCCTTAGCCTACGAGTCTCGAGTACAGTCAATTTTAACTCCTTAAGCCTATCCTCGTACGACTTTGACCTAAGCGACGGAATCATCTTAGTTGCTCGTCTTTGAACTCTTTCGATTTTATCTATATCTTTGCGCATATGTGGATTCCAAAATTGGACGGCGTACTCCAAATGGGGTCTAACTAATGATTTATAAAGAGGAACTATAATATCGCGCGATTTGTACTCAAAATTCCGAGCTATAAAACCTAACACTTTGTTCGCTTTATTGACCGCTGCTGTACTTTGTTTCGCTACTTTTAAATCACCAGTGACTATAACTCCTAAATCTTTTTCCTGCTCTACGCTTGTTAAATCTTTCCCTGACATACTATACGCAAAATTACAGTTACGCGAACCTATATGCAAAATTTTGCACTTATCAACGTTAAATCTCATTTGCCATGTGAATGACCAATCAAAGATTTTATTCAGATCTTCCTGGATTTTACCTCTATCTTCGTCATTAATCGCCCTACCACCCAGCTTCGTGTCATTGGGCAAGGGGCCCAATACAGAACCCTGAGGAACGCCACTCGCTACATTAGCCCAACACGACTCCGCTCCATCAACGACCACCCTCTGTTTCCTACCTAGTAACCACTCTTCTAGCCAATTTATTACTACACCCCTGATTCCATGAGCTTTAGTTTTTTCAATGAGTCTTTTGTGCGGCACGGTGTCAAACGCTTTTTGAAAATCTAAATACACTACATCAACCGCCCGATGTCTATCGTAAACGTCAACCACGCTTTGGAAAAATTCTAAAAGATTAGTTAAGCAAGATTTGTTTTGCCTAAAACCGTGCTGCATATTTCTAACTAGTTTATGCAATTCTAAGTGTTCGACTATACGATCCCTAATTATTGATTCCAGTAGCTTAGCTACAACAGACGTTAAACTGATTGGCCTATAATTTCCCGCCGCACCTTTATCGCCTTTCTTAAAGATAGGTGTTACGTTTGCTAACTTGAAATTATCTGGTACGCACCCTTCAGAAATAGACGCATTAAAAATCTTTGTTAGCGGCACAACAATGCTATCTTTTAATTCTTTTAGTTGTATGGGATATATGGAATCCGGCCACGGTGATTTACGCGTTTTCATTTTATCAATATAGCGTATTACCTCCCCTTCACTAACCACGATATTATCCAAAATATTACCATTATCAAAAGGTATTATGTCTATGACCGTAGGGATATTCGTTACATCTTCAATAGTAAAAACTGACGTAAAAAATTCGTTTAGCAAGGTAGCCATTTCCTTGTTTTCAGAAACTAGATCTCCGTTTACATTTTTCAAAGGCCCCAAGACACTTTTTACTGGATTTCTATTATTGACGTATTTCAGTCCTAAGCCACGATTCACTTATCGCAATTACATCATAGTCTTTACAAGCAATTAAAGAAAAACAATTCGTTTATTTTATTTCTTAGGCTACGAGCATTTAAGGATATAACCTTCAAATTGTTTGTAACTGCGACACCTTCGCGAGCGCAGGGGAAATTTGTGGAATTTACGCTGGGACCGTTCGAGTTACGGCAGCCTGTAAAAAAGACAGTATTATGAAAGTCTTCCTAAACGCGCAGATCCAACGTCATTAAGATGAAGTCCATCTTCGAGGAACAAGTCCCTCCTGCCATAGAAACTGTTCCAAAAATTCGCAAAATGCCCTCCTTCCTGTTGGCAAAGAGACTTTAGGTAATTGTTAATATAGGTCGCCTTGCTGTAGAAATCGTTTCGTTGGATAATTCGAGGAAGTATACCTGTTAAGACAATCTTATTAGTTTTCTCCTTTAGTCGCTCTAATAAGTCCCTGTACCTAGCCAGCAGTTCTTCCGATCTAGAATTTAAAACGTTATTAGTACCGACATGAATAACATACGTTGTGTCCTCGGCGGTACCGTCTGTAAAATGGTCAACACTATTAGTTATATCCTCCACCCTTGCACCAGGGTAGCAGTAACGGCGCCTACGACGAGGGTTTCTCCCACAGAATTCCTCGAGCTGGCCTCGAACAATGGAATCGCCAACGAGTCGTATTTCCGGTTGATCAGCATCTTCGAAACCTAAAACAGAAAACTTATTGCTTGTTATTACTGGTAGACAAGTCTTAGGTTTTCTCAATGGGGCTCCATTACGCACTCGAACGAAGGGTTGGGAACTAGGAGAAGAGAGAGGGCTAACAATAAAAAAAGGCAAAACAAAAGCTTTTTTTTACAGAACGTGCTCAATATGTCCACCATTGTTTTCAATACACAAATTCAGATGTGATACCCAGTCAGCAAGCACACGGTGAATGATGTCAGGAGTAATGGTGTTACATGCCCCAATAATGCGCTGCGGCAAATGTTCAACACTCCTAATTTTCTCTGCGTATACCAGCGCTTTCAAGTGGCCCCCAGAGATAAAAATCTAGTGGTGTGGGATCCGGGCTTCTAGCTGGCCATTCCACAGGCCCTCGACGTCCTATCCAATGACCAGGGAATTGTTGGTATAGGTATTCCCTTATTTGTGTGTTGTAATGTGCAGGAGCGCCGTCTTGCTGGAACCATGTTGGGAAATTTCCTTCTTCGTTCAAGACACTGGGAAATGCTTCTTCCTTGAGCATACGTAGGTAGGTGCCTCCAATGACATGTTCATCGAAAAAGAGGGGGCCTATGATGCGATCCTTCCAAATGCCACACCATACCATCACCCGAGATGCACCTTGTTCCTTTCAAGAGGTATACCAGTGAGGATTGTTTTGAGACCAGTAGCGGGTGTTCTGTCGATTTACCTCACCATTTCCGTAAAAAACAGCCTCGTCACTGAACAGAATGGTGGACGGGAAATTGGCATCCCGAGCATAAGAAAAATATGAATTATGGTTTGTAGAAATAGAAAAATATTAATTTCTCCTATGATACCGGACTTATGGGACACCCTGTATATATATATATATTATATATATATATATATATATATATATATATGAAAAATTCATTTCATGTATCCAATTGGACCCACGTGTTATCATAGACAGAAATTTATTCTATGAAAACTGTGTCCATTTCGAAACAAACTTTGAATAAAGTCTTTTCTTCAGTTATTAAAAATATTACTTAACCAAAGTAAACGGGGAGCTTCCTTAATACTTCTAGAATGAAAGTATAGTCAAAACAAATATAATAATGGCGATTAAACTTAGGAAAATTACAAAAAACACTTACCGAAAAAAATGGCGTCCACTCACTTCTACTTCACAATTATACCTGGCGTAATTGCTGAGCCAACTATTGAGAGAATGTTGAACTTCGCCTTCTGCGTCCAAATGGTTACAAAGATTCAAATGGAGTAGATTTTTTTTCTTATGTTGTTTGTATTAAACCTGTGTAAGAGTTAAGCAAAGTTAATGTGTCTAAATGGCAACAAATCACGACAAAGGGTTAAAAATATGAGGTTGTGTTCAATTGAATATTCGGTATTTCAACATAGCACAGAAAACCGCAATTTTGAACATAACGCGATTTTTGGGAAAAGTTGCAGAAAAGAAACCCCTCTTAGAATTAAATTTTACATAAAAATACATAGTAGCCAGAGTGAAATTCGGACTCGGAAAAGTATGATATGCCCTAAATTGCTCCACCCCTGCTGAAGAACTGTGAATCTGGGTTAATGCAGTTATTTCTTTTGCGGGACAAACTAATTAATTTTGGTAAGTAAAAATCGACGATATAAGTTTTGTGTTACCTTTACTGCTTTTGCAGTTTGATTCTGAAATGGTGAAAGAAAGATTTTAATATACAATACTGTATTTAAATAATGAAAGATTAGAAATATACAGGTACAGTATATGCACATAGGTATATGCGGAATAAAAACCACAATGTTACCTTTCTGAAGAACTCCCAATAGCAAAATATACATCCACTATAAAGTAAGGGGCAAATAAAAATAGGGCCTTTTATTGGGGGACACTGTGTGTGTGTGTGTATATATATATATATATATATATATATATATATATATATATATATATATATATATATATGGAAAAACGACATCCCAACATACATTCGCATAACATCAGTTGTATAGTTAATCTTTGAACATACATATCAAATGCCTGCTCGAGTACACGGTCGGATTTTACAATATTATAATGAAAAGTCAGTGCATTCACAACACGCTCTTTCGAGCGTTTATTCTCTTTTCACCTGTTTTATCAGTTGAAAACTATTCAGAGTTCATATCAATGTATAGGGAAATCCTCTAAATCGTGGCGACAGTTAGAACGTATATAATGAAACAATTCCTCAGGATAAGTGGTGAAGGCGAGGAAGGGTTTGTAACGCTCTAGATCAGGGGTGGGGAACCTTTTTTCATTGGAAGGCCGCATTTCATTTAACCAAGACCCTATTAGGCCGCATGCTGAGAATTTAACATATACAGTACAACAAAATGTCATATTTTAGTCTACAATCTACATATTTACTAATTTTAAATCAAACTTGATAATACGTGAGGGTTTTTATAATAAATAAAAAATTCACCAAGTGCACATTTATTTTGGGGGGGGATAATTGACACTAGAACTAATATCAAGTGAAAAATGATATTAAGTGAAATGATGTTAATATTAAGTGAAAAAGTGATAAACCATTTAATGACTTTGTGACTGCTTATTGCGGGACCGTAGTTTTAGTTGGTCCTCCAGGTGAATATTCGTCATCTGAGATCTCAAGCGCGTTTTGATTTGAGTCACATACGAAAACGTTGATTCACAACAGTAGGTTGTGCCGAAACAAGACAACATTCGACGAGCATGTTGGCGCAGACGTGGGTATTCAACGGCATTTTTCCATATTTCAACAGGATCCTTCTTAGTATCAAATAGAGACTTAAGGATATTATCTTCTAATAGCTCAATCAACTCCATCTGTAAATCTTCAGGTGCTTTGGAGACATCAACCAGGTGTGGTTGGAAAGCTAGTTTCAGTGTGAAGTCATGTTTCTCAAAATCTTCAAATCTTTCATCGTATTCTTCAATCAGGGAGTTTAGGACAGCTGTGTATTCTTTCACATCGCATTCCCTTAATGATTTGCTTGTATCTTCTTCATCAATTACCTTTGCCAGTTCAAAAAGCCTGGATTTTTTGCCACATTTCATATATGGATTTAGTTTTACCTTGCAAAGAAATATTCAGGTCATTTTGCTTTGACATTACGTCACACAAAAATGCAGCATTTTTGCAGAAATCCTTTTTTGACAATTCACATGGTTCATTGAGTTCCTCAAAACATCTTGTGATTTGTTTTCGCAAAGACAAAAGTTTTTCAAAGACTTGCCCTTGTGATAACCAGCGCACTTTAGAATGATACGGAAGATCCACACTGAATGTTTCATCATCAAGCATAAACATATTGCGAAACTGGCGATGTCGTGATGCATTTGCTCTAATGTAGTTCACAATACGTATAACTTTACTTAATGTGTCACTTAAAACAGTAGATTTGGCACAGAGATTCTGTTGATGCAAAATACAGTGAAAGGAAATCAAGCTATCTGGATTTAGCAGTTCTTTTTGTAGTAGCGCAACAAATCCTGCACATTTTCCTCTCATGGAAGGTGCACCATCTGTGCATACACTTACTAAATTACATAAATTCAGTTTCGCTTTACGGCATTTTTCTTTGAAGAGAGACAAGACGTCAATTCCATGTGTCTTCTCCGTAAGGGTACCCAAAGCCAGTAACTCCTCGTAGTATTGAAAATCTGCAGTTATAACACGAATAAAAAATGACACTTGCGCTGAGTCAGTAATATCAGTGGACTCATCCAAGGCAATCGAATAATAAGTATTTTCGCTTTGGCATATTGTATGAAGCTGTTCAGTTACATTGAGGGCTAATTCATGTTGCCGATCAGTTATGGTCCTTCTTGAAAGAGGTAGTTGTTTGTATTTGTTAACCTTGTCTGAATCTAAAGAGGCTACAACTTCTTCAATGCATTCTTTTATGATTTCCACATCACTATATGGCTTATCTCTTTTTCCAAGTATATATGCTACTTTATAAGTTGCTTCAGTGATTTCAGTCCCTAGGCCTGACATCGTTTTAAATACTTGCTGCTGTTGCTGCTTTTGAAGTTTCATCTTCGTAAGTGCAGACTTTCGGGGTTCTCCTTCCAATATAGCATACTTGTGGTTCTTATGAGTTGCATAATGCTGATATGCATTGTGTTTCTTCACTGTTGCAATTATGGCGTTGCAGAGAAAACGCATCATTTTATCTTTCTTAGCAACTATGAAATACTGCAATTCCCATTCTTCATGGAATACTCTGTTCTCTTCCTTTAATTTTCTTTTCACAGTTTTTGACATGATTGGGGTACCAGAAGATTTTTAAATATAAATGGTACACGAATTGATCAAAGATTTACAGTTTTAAAGGAAACAAGCGTGCGTGTGACTATCGGAGAATCGTCAGTAACTGTCATCCAGTCAGCCAGTCGAGTTGATCGTTGATAGGTAAGGGCGTAAGCAGTAAGGCAACGCTGCCAGTTTCAACTGGCAGCGTTGCCATATTTCCTATTGTTCAAGCCATAAAGAAGGCTTGTATGTGTAAGAAGCAGTGAAGCTGAAACCATGATCTAATGAAATAGCCTAAAGCCCTAAAGGGGTATCAGTTGCTGTCCATTATCGTACGGTATGAATTCTGAATGTCAAATAGGCAGAAGGCCGCAGGTTCCCCACCCCTGGCCTAAACCATTAGAGGTACAGTAAAACTAAATATACTGTACCTTACAAAGAGAATTTAATCCTGCATTTAATGAGGAACAATTAAAACTTGATGTTCCCGCCATTGGCTTCCAAGACAGCCTGAATTCGCTTAGGGTAGCTTGCCAAAAGTGACGTGAATAGATCTTGATCGTTATGCAAATTTGCTAAAACAGTTTCAATGTGTTGCGTCATTGTATCCTTCGAAAATCGATTTGCTGCAGGTTCTTGAAACAAGAGACATTCAACCTTGTCCTTTATAACTGATCCAATGTGTTCAGACGTTCAGGTCAGGAGAATTTCCTGGCCATTCTTCATTTCCAAAGAAATCGATCTCATGATTCCGCAACAACTGTTGAGTGGCTAATGCCTTAAAGCATGGGGCCTTATCGTGCAGAAGTGTGACCTGATCGACATCCATAACATTGTTTGGGTTTCTTAGAAAAGGAATGACATGCTGGGATAGAATAATATCACGAAAATACTGTCCATCCCAACTCTGACCATTTGGCTTCAGCACTCACATGAGCTTCTTTGCAGTGAACAAAACAAACACACCAACACAGTCTGGACTTTTTAATAATTCGCGATAATGTTCATTGCCATCGATTTCATCTGGTGTTGTGGCCCACACTCGATCATTTTGATAGTTAGGCCGACCTGTTACGTAAACAAAAAATTCATCGGAGACAGCTAAATGCATGAAATCATCCACATCCCAATCTTCAAAATAATGGGCAAACCACATCCTGTCATCGATGTTAAGTTGAGTTTTTCTTGGCTTTGGAAGTTCATGCCAAGGCTTTAAACCTTGCCTATGACGGTACAGTCGAATGATCTCACCACTAACGATCTTTCCTCTCAACACTTCGATATCTCTAGAAAGTTTAGCATAGCTGTTTTTCCGCTTACGCGTACCGCTTTCAATGATGTCCTTTGTTTCCTGAGAGAGTGGCAACTTTGGGCGCCCAGATTTGGTTATATCCATTTCACATTCATCCAAAGTTTTATTCCAGTTTCTTTTGACGAAGTCCTCACTTCTTCGCAACTTTTAGGCAACCCATGAACGTGTTATAAAGGTGGCTCCAGCATCACGAGCTTTCCGAAATGTTATTGCTCGTATGCGATCTATCACACGTTGCCTCTCCGAATCACCAATTAATTGAGAAGCCATTGTATTATCACTTTATCAGCTAGAGTAACTTTAATACCTGCAATAAATAAAGAATTTTATATTTTTATAATCACTAAAAACTATTTCGATATAAGTAAACATGTAAGCTGCAAATGGGGGGGCTAAGGTTTTCTGGAACCCCTTATAAGGAAGAACAATATTTACACTGCCGTACGTCTTTCATCAACTTCCGATTTAAAATATGAAACAATAAAAAAATTGTAAACGTGACCGGCTTTTCTTTTCACTTGAATTCCATACATACGCGCGTACGAAAAAAAGTTTCTTTGCTTGCTGAATCTTAAATGTAGAAAAAGGTGTTTTCCTTTTAGAGAGACAAATATTTGCATTCAAAGTGATCATTCTACTTTGATCAATCAAAAAGTCTTCAGCTCTTCTTTAAGTAGTTTACTGGCTTTGGAGAAGTCGATTTGGGTCCCCAAATCATATTTTGAGTATGTTAATGATGTATTCGGAGTAGGTGTTCAAAAGTGTCAAAGCTTTGCATCAGGGCAATTTCTTTTTATTGTGCCATTCAGTGCCATTCAGTGCCATTTCAATATTAACTATATTTACATCTTCTCTTATTTCACTTTAATTTCCTTCTTCCCTCTTTTAATATATATATATATATATATATATATATATATACAGGGCGTCCCAAAAAAATGTATACACACTTTAACAGCTGATAGCTCAATTGATGTTTCTTTCTTTCCAAGTTAAACCCATTAGAATTAATAATGGCAGTCAGACTAAGCTTTGAACAAAGGAAATTCATTCTAAAATGCTACTGGAAGTGTGAAAACGCAGTTGAAGTGCAAAGACAGTTTAGGAGGGAGTTTCAAACAGATCCACCAACGCGACTTACCATCACTCGAATTAGAGATAAGTTTGAAGCCGATGGAACTGTTCAGAATGTCCACAAGAAGCGTTCCGGAAGACCACGGACATCGACAAGCCCCACAAAGCAAGAAAGAGTACTGGAAACGTATCACCAAAGTCCAAGAAAATCTGTGCGGCAAGCGAGTCGTGAGGTAGGAATTTCAGAATCGTCTGTCCAACGCATTTTGAAGCGCTGTCAATGGAAAAGTTACATTCCGATTAGTCCATGCTATTAATGAAGATGATGATCCGGACCGAAGAGTGGAGTATTGCGAGTGGTACTTGGCACGATGTGGATGTGGATTGGACGAAGGGGTTTCGTAGAATACCCTCCGCGTTCACCAGACCTCACACCACTAGACTTTTTTTATGGGGATACTTAAAAGACAAAGTCTACGCTATAAAACCTGCAACAGTCGCTGAATTGAGAGCAGCCATTGAACGAGAATGCACACAAATACCAAACGAAATGTTTCGTGATGTTTGCGATTCCATTGCTTCGCGTTATCAGCAGTGCCTGGACCAGAACGGACGTCAGTTTGAAAACAGGCGTTGACAAAACAATTAAATAATGTCTGTAGATTCTATTGCATTTTGAAAATGAAATGTATTTTAATAAACACTGCCTTTATAATTATTTAAAGTGTGTATACATTTTTTTGGGACGCCCTGTATATATAACAAAAAGAGCACAGAAATTACATTCTTCCCCCTATAATTTGTTTGTGCTAACGTTTCGAAATAATTCAGTCTATCTTCAGAGTTAAAAGTGAGATTAACAATTTAAAGCGATTAAGGTTAAGAATAGCAAACAATTTTATTTCTTCTATTTAAAAAAAATTAAATTGCTTCGTAGACTTTCAATAGTGCATATAACCACATGTAAGTGGGTTTTTGTAAGTTACGTTAAGTAAGGTTAGGTTAGGTTAGCTTAGATTAAAAATTTTATCGAACTTCTACTTCTACTTCTACTTCTTACAAGGTCTTTCGCGCAAAATATGATCTTTTAATACATTCGTCTTTAGTAATTCATTCATTAAATTTTCTTTTTTCTCCATAATTTCATGACATCTATAAAAATTGTCACATTTTCAGACGACATATTGACACCTTCCATAATAACATTGATTAGCATAGGCTTTGCGACTTGGAAAGAAAATCCAACACACTTAGTGAGGTGACAACCTAGTAAACAAAATACGCTACACCAACTAGTCCCACGTTTAACTGTTATTTATAGATTTATTTAAAATTTCTATTGAAAAAAACCCACATTCATGGCATAAAAGACCATTTGGAATTTATTGATCAGTTTATTTTTTTAAATAAAACAAAAAAAATTGTCCACTATTCTTAACTTTTACCTTAAACAATTACAAACAATTACAATGAAACAATTACAATACAATGAAATTAAGTCATTAATTTGAGGTCGAATTACTGTAATAAAATATTCAAAATAAAAATTGAAGTTCAAAATGGAAACAAATTAAAAAAAAAAATCTTTCCATAGAAATGTTACAACTTAATATTTTAAGAAATCTAAAAACAAAAATTTTCAAATGGACTCGATTGTTTTTTGTTTAAAATTTTAAAGTTTTAAATAAAGGGTGATCCAGAGAAATGGGACCCAAAAGAAACCCCTGTAACTCTTAAAGTATAAGTCCTTTTATAAAATCATACGCATCATTCGAAAGAGGATAGTTACAAGTTTGTACAGGATTGTATAGGTTTTGACAATACAAGACGAGATACAAAACAAAATAAAAGTGTTAGTTAAAACTAACCCTTCAAGATGACTGCATGGACTGTGGAACAGCTGCGTTTCATAACTGAGCAATATTATGAGCATGGAAGAAGTGTAGTTTCAGCTCTTAGAAGGTGATTTTGACATCTGAAAATTTGTCTTGAAAGATCTTTGAGCTGAAACTACACTTCTTCCATGCTCATAATATTGCTCAGTTATGAAACGCAGCTGTTCCACAGTCCATGCAGTCATCTTGAAGGGTTAGTTTTAACTAACACTTTTATTTTGTTTTGTATCTTGTCTTGTATTGTCAAAACCTATACAATCCTGTACAAACTTGTAACTATCCTCTTTCGAATGATGCGTATGATTTTATAAAAGGACTTATACTTTAAGAGTTACAGGGGTTTCTTTTGGGTCCCATTTCTCTGGATCACCCTTTATAATCAACTTTTAATTTATCTTTTAATTCTGATTGTAATTATTTACTTTCAACTCTTAAACTCACTTTTAGCCCCGAAGATGGAAGCAGCTATTTCGAAACGTTCACGCAAAAACAAATTATAGGAAGAAGAATATGATTTCTTTGCTGTTGCTCTTTACAATGAAGAGGCAAATAAAAAGGCGGAGGCCTTTTCCTCACGAGTGTAACTCGCTTCCATATTAGCCATTGCGTGTTATTCTATCTGCAACAAAAAAAAAGGTCCCAAAATAAGACACAAATTTGAACATTTGTTTTAGTTCTAACGTACTGCACCCTTGTTTAGGGAAACTCCGCTAACAACGCATTAAACGGTATCTTTGTCATCCAAAAAAGAGCAATAAGGTTATTAGTGCGAGAACAAAATCCTTAATTTACAATGAGTAAGTTGATATTTTGTAACTCATCAAGAAATCCACTCGTATCAGACCAGAAATAGATCAAAGCTTGTTATACCTTAATTTAGATTGTCTTCATCTCAAAAACTACCCATTTTCATTGGATTGAAACTATGGAATGACTTGCATGCCGATATAAAAAATATTGTGAATGTAAATTCATTTAAAAACAAGTTGAAATCCCGATTAATAATGGCATACTAATAAAAATTTAGGATTAATGTACATTACTATTGTTTATTTATTTTTCGTGTGTAATCTAGGCTTAAAGACACATTATCTGTGGATAGTAGTCTATTATGACTTGATCCTCTGGATCAGAGATTTTATCTTTAATTTTAAATCGATAATTAATTAGTTTTAAATTGATAATTATTTAGTTTCGTAAAAATTGGTCGTTGCCAATTTACCGGCAGTTTTTACATAAATTTCTTATGTTCTTGTGGTTCGGAACCCACGTAAAATTGTAGGTCCCCTCCGCCACCACGGAGGACATACACAATACACGAACACAGTTAGGTAGACCAGCCATGAGTGGATCCTAGGGTCTTTGTTGGTCTGAAACATTATAACATTATAACATTATAACATTATAACATTATAACATTATGTGTAATATTGATTTCTTTGTATGGTATTGGTATAATACCTTCAATAATGACCTTCCATTTGTCATAATGATAATTTAAGGTTAATACATACTTTAACTATCAATAATACATATTTATTTATGTATTTATTATTAATTAATAATAACTATCTGTTAATTTTAATAAGAGCCTAGTAAAGCCTAAAGCTTAAGGGCCAAATTAAATAAAATAAATAGTCCAGCTTCCCAATTATTTATGTCGTTGTAAATTGTAAGACCAATGTATGAGTATTTATTTTATTATTAATGAAGGTTATTTAGTTCAATTCAATGCATTACTTTTGTAATTTTAATTTCAAATTTTCCTATGAGACCAGATTTATTGGACACCCTATATATATATATATATATATATATATATATATATATATATATATATATATATATATATAAATATATATATATATATATATATATATATATATTACAGAGAGGATAATTAAATTAATAGAATATACTTTTATATAAAATCATGAGATAAATTGGGTCGTTTCAATAATGAATTGTTTACATCAATATCGCCTGCAATTTACGATGTTTGACAATTTAGCGAGGACGCTTCATAATTGATTCATATTACGACCTGTTTAAAAGCCTATTAAAAACTTTTACCTAATTTATGAAAGCAATAAAAATTGAATATATTTTACTAAGAAGATACATTGACAAAAAAATTTAATTCTCTCTCTCTCTCTCTCTCTCTCTCTCTCTCTCTCTCTCTCTCTTGTACCATTTCAATGACTACACTAGCAAATTTCATTATTTATCCCAGTAACATTCCCTCAATTATGTTTTGAGTAGTTAAGATTTTAAAAGATAATTATTTAAAAACTGTATAAGTACAGTTAATTAGTTTGCGGCAAACTGTAAAAAAAAGGATTTTTATTATTTATCATTATTTAATATGTTCAGTATGTCAGTTTGATCGTTTTAAAGGAATACAGTGCGATTGAATAAACTATAAAATGCTTTCGACAACATTCATTTCACTTCGCCAACGCATCGATGGTTTTGACAGAAAAATCGTATGAAGAGACAACCAACAAAAAGGATATGACAAACGTTCAAACTCTTTTGACATTGCAGTAGAAATGACAGTATGCAGAATAAATAAACAAAATAGTATTTTATTAGACATTATGAACGAAACTAAATGACAAAGCGTAATGTAATTGACAATTGACGCCTTTCACAATAATCAAAACACTTTGTAGTTAAAAATTGCCGCATTATTTATCGAGCAAAAGTATAATTAGATGGGCTCGCTTTGCTCGGGCAAACCCTCTATTACCGTCTTTAATGTTACTGCCGCTTAATAGATAACTGAATTTTTTTTATTTTTGCCGCAAGCAGCGAAAATGCAAGACTTTCCGCTCCCAACTTAAATTTTAAAGTTTCTTATTTAAAAAAATGTCGAATTTATTTCCGCAGCACCCGCGTGCTCGATTAATAGACAACTAAAATTTGTAATTATTTTTGCTACAAGCAGCGAAAATGCAAGAATTTCCGCTGCATGTTTCATAATTTCAATTTTAGTAATTTAAAATAAAGTATTAATATAATGCATGCATATGGAAGAGAAATAATGGAAAATAAATACAAATATATAAATAGCGGAGTGTACCATGAAAATAAAGTTTTCAGTCGTCAAGAATTAGTCTCAGAAAAGCAGTCACAGGTCAAAATTTGGATCACTTGCAGATCAGGGCCCCCAGCACTCGTTAGTTAGCCTTATAAGGCTAACTAACGAAAATATCACGACTTAACCTAACCAATCGTTAGGTCAACTGTACGCCCTTGACGATTGGTTCGGTTAAGTCGTGATATTTTCGTTAGTTAGCCTTATAAGGCTAACTAAAGAAGGCTGGGGGCCCTGATCTTCAGGTGATCTGAAAATTTTACCAATTATGCAGTTGGAAACGCTCTACATAACATTATAAATAGAAACTTACAATTTTAAGAATATAACATTTTATGACCACTTCTCTCTTGAAATTATTCTTTTGAAAATTTCATAATTTTTCTTATAATATTTTAAATTTAAAATAGTGCATCTGATACTACAACTTTCAAAGAGCTTTATACTCGTATATATAAGGGTAAAGTGACCTTTTTTAAGAACTGTCTGAACATTTTTCGAATTTTTCGGTTTTTGATAGGTGCTTATTTAAATTTAAGTAACTCAATAACTATAAAATGTACGTCCACAAAATGAGTATCATTCAAAAGAGGAATAATTTTCCTATTATTTTTGTTCTATATGTTTTTTTTTCTGAGTTTAATATTTAGTGTGTCTAATGTCTATTCATCTTTTTTCACGTACTGTAGGACTTCACGAAAACGTATAATTGAAGGTGACGAGTTTATAAATAAATATTTTTAATTTTAATCACGACAGTATTATAGGGAGTTCTATGACCTTACGAATGATGCCCCATTTGTCTATATAGTTATAATAAGTATTTGTGTAGAAGCAATAATTAGAGAAAATAGGCTAAAGGTGGGGTCACCTTCAAAAAGAAATGCGTCATAAACTGCGCATAGCCAAGATATACCAAATGAATTTTTAGAAAGTAGAGGAGCAAACAAAAAATCTGTTCTGTAAACATTTTTAGATTTTTTGTTGTGGCTCCAACTGAGTTCAGGCGTCTTTTCTCTACTTCTCCATTCCTGTTTCATCTCCCTGTCCCCCTTTTCCACTCAAATTTCAGTTCTTTTTTTCACTCCTTGAGTATTACCAAGTCTTCTCCATATACTGATGCCCTGTACATTGCTTTATAATTAGGATTATTATGCTAAAAAGTTAATTGACTTCGTATTTGAACTTAAAAATTTTGCGAAAGTTACAGTAATGAAGACTTCGCAATTCATTACACAGGTCAAGAAAAAAAAAATTTTTTTTCGTTGCCAAGGAAATTCGTACGAATTTAGGGTATTTTGGGGTTGCTGAATTCCAAAATGAAAGTAGTTTTTCCGATTTGGCTCTAGTTCTTGAGATAATGAATACCCTCAATTAATAGGAAACGTAACCATAACGCGTGCATATTGGAAACTACCGGAACATTCTAGATGGTGAGACCGAATAAAATGCCATTATGTATTTCATGCGTTTACTTTTGTATGATTTGAGACAATTTCAATGCGATTTGTAAGTAGGCTCCGCCTGAACATTAAATTTTTTGCATTTTTACGTGTTTCAATGGGGTACCAATTATCTCATAAATTAGAGCCAATCTAGCAAAACCGATGTCATATTCGGAATCAGCACCACAAAGTTACCCCAAAATCATTCTAATATGATTGGCAATAAAATGAGTGTTGACCAGTGAATTATTAACGTATCAAGTCATGATAACACTGTTTGTGAATTTCTAAAGTAAAAGCTTAAATTTGTTGCGATTACATTCTTCGACACTAAAATGTGAGCTTCATATATTGCCTCGCGTAAGTTCAATATTAACTTTCATTTATTACTAGATACAGGCTGAAGATTTGTAACTTAATTAAACGATACTGAAATTTATCAGTCGAGCAGTAAGTGAAATTACTGGACTGAAGATCACTAAAGCTATTATAAAGATCATACCGACATAGGGTTGCCAGATTTGCCAAATAGAAATACAGGACACCCTGTTCAAATTTAAATTCAAATGATTTCTAATTTGCATAGACATACGTAAATTGAGATAAAATAATATTACTGCATGGGACAAACTTATATACTAAAAAATATTGGTAACACGGTCATCTGGGTTAAATTAAAAATTTAATCAGCTTAACTTTACGCAGGCGAGACCCTGTTACCAAAATATCAATTTCTTATCTAAGTAAAATATAAGTATTTAAATCACATACCTTTAATTATATTTCACTGATGACTTGGCTCTCCTTAACAGGTCCTTGTTTTGCAGAACTTGCTTATAAAATTCCTTGCACTGGCAGTCTGTGTTCCATTTACATTGTAACATAGCTTCTACTGTGGTCACATCCAACTTATTTCATTCTTTTGTCCAGTGAACATTCATTAACGAGAAAACACACTCAACATTAGCATTATGAGTACAAGTAGTACAAATAAAAATATTGAAAATTCCAAATCGTATAGCTCTAAACTGCTGAATTTTGCAATTTATTTAAAAAAAATCTTAATACAGGACATTTAAGGCGTCCTGATAAAGTCAATACAGGACACAGGACAAAATCATTAAATACAGGACATGTCCTGTATATACGGGACGCCTGGCAACCCTATACCGACAGGATATTTTGGAAGCAAAAATTTTTAATCGATATTGCAAATAGAGATATATCGAGAAGTGTATCCCGAGTTCAGTAGTCTTTTAGTCTTTTATATAAAGTTCAAATTAATATGCAAATTTAAATCAAAGTTTGTCATTAAACAATAGCGTAATTCCAAAATCCAGTTGAAACAAGCGCACGTAATATCTGCTGAACTTGGACGTCATTCATCGGGTCGACTCTATTTCGACGGAAGCTCCGAAATTTCAGGAGACCGAACAGGATCATTGTTCAGGGCTTCAGAATTGGGACAAAGAACATTTTATATATATATATATATATATATATATATATATATCATTCACAGGATTGCTGCTAAAGAGCTTAATTTTCAGAAGGAAAAAGGGAACAAAGACTGTCTGGAGAAGCATATATATTGGCCAACGTTTCGGAAGAACCTCCCATCTTCAGGGCAAAAAATTTAAAATTTAAAAATACATTAAAAGGCTAATTACGCGCGATTAAAAATTACAATTAAAATTTAAAGAAATTCGCACTATGTTCAAAATAACAGAAAAAATGCACAATTCAAATAAAGAAAAAAGAAACTCACTGTATAAATGCGAGAAATTACAAACTAAATAAAGGGAACCTAGTTGCGAATAGGAAAACTAATTTTCCTTTATTAGTCAGGGGGCTTAATCCAAAAAATCACCCCGATTGTTCCCTTTGTTCCAAAAGTACCATTTTTTTACCAGGGGTAGATATGACCATAAGCATTCATTTTTTTGCGGGAGCCAACATGGGCTCTCCCTGTGGCGGCCATTATGGACGAATCCAAGATGGCCGCCATCTGGTCTGACATTGGGCGATAAAATAACAACCAATCATAGTAGAACAGCAAATAATGACACTTTTTGTATGTTTTTGAGTATAGAGAATCCAGTTCTGATATTTGAAAGTTGACATTTATTTATTGCTTATCAAAACTTTTTTTTTGTGTCGAGTGTAAAAACTAGAGTTTGTTAGTTAATGTAAAGATGTTATGTTAGTCTATCTCAGCATACGACTTCCTGTTTATGTCAAAACGCTTCTCTTTTGTACTGCAAGTACATACACACACACATAGACTATATATATATATATATATATATATATATATATATATATATATATATATATATATATAGGTTGATAGACATTTAGATTTCAATACTCTTGTTCCACGAGCACAAATTTTCTTATTAACTGGTAATAGATATCGTTTATTTTATATCTGATGCCCATTAAAATGGGTATTATATATATATATATATATATATTATATTATATATATATATATATATATATATATATATATATCCCCCTGTGTGAACCTGACCTTTGGCATCTATATCCATAAATTAGTCTCTGGTTCATGTCAGAGATATGGTTGGTCTTGCTGAAAGCCATCCACAGGTGTACGCAGAGTACCTCAAAGGGAACTTTACAGTCCAAAAGTCTGCTCGTACATTCAGCCTCATCGCGAAAGATCAATCTCATGAGCAGATGAACAAAGTACTGCAGGGCTGTGGTGGAGCATCTGACCTCTATGACAAAACATAAGCATTAGCATTGTACATGTTGGCAGGTCCTGAATGTGTCAGAATGATAGAAGAATTTGAGAATGCTCAGAAACTTACAGAAGGACCAACTGGCCACCACGAAACAGCACCTGGGCTACAGTCTAGGTTTTTGAAGGATGTCAAGTCATTCACAAAGGTGGTGTCTGAACTGGGCAACCCCTTCCTGGCCACAAATCAGGAGCTTGTAGCCCTTGACACACACGATGTTATGGAGAATGAAGTAGCAGCATCACTGTCACAGATACAGGAAGTTGGCCAAGCCCTTCATGAGGAGTATGTAAAGACTAGGCTGGATAAAGGGACAGTTCCTATATCAAACACTATAAAGAAAAACAATGTGTACACATTCAGCAATCGGCCAGAACCACGCAAGAAGAGTAGCAAAGTGGGGGTACAGAAGCAAAACACAGTGCTCATTACTCAGCTATTCCTGTCTCTACAATCACGTCCAGATGCGGATATGACAGAATTTTTCACATACGAGAATCAGTGAGAGCCCCCTTCACTCTCAGACCGAGGTTCACTCAGAGCTGGAAATAAATCAGACATTCTTGCATGTGTCAATGCACCAACTGGATCTGCCAATCCTGCTAAACAAGTGACAGTTCAGTTGTATGACATGGCCGCCATCGTCCACATTGTGCGTCCAAGTAGAGCATCAACATTTGCTGAATATGTATCTCTACACATCATACCTTTCATTAAAGCACAGATGACTGACACAGTTGAGCGCGTCGATGCCGTGTGGGATACCTATCCTGAAGACAGTCTGAAATCACTTGCACAGCAGCGGCGTGGTTCAGGAGCACGTACTCGACTTGATCCAGATAGTGATGGTACCACACCCATTCCCAAACGAGACTGGCAGTCATATTTTAAAAATGTGGAAAACAAGAAGGAACTGTTCGTCTTTATCAGTAAACAGCTGATCAAGATTGACATGGGTGGAAAACTCCTCCTCAGCACTGAATTAGAAACTGTGCTCTCCAATAAAGCATTTGATATATCAGGGCTCCAACCATGCAACCACACAGAGGCAGATACGCAGATCATTCTGCATCTTGCTCACGCATCATCTCAGGGTCACAAGAAAGCATTCATCCGCACTGTTGACAGTGACATAGTCGTTCTTGCCATTGCTTTCTTTCAACAGCTTGACCTAACAGAACTCTGGATTGGTTTTGGTAGTGGCAAATATTACCGAGACATCCCAGTGGACAGCATTCAATCACAGCTTGGTCCATCAAAGTCGCTGGCTCTACCTCTGTTCCATGCACTAACAGGCTGCGACACTACGTCTCAGTTTCTTGGATGTGGGAAGAAGACAGCATGGACTGCATGGAGTAATACACCAAACTTAACTGAAACCATGATCAAATTGACTGAAGACCCCGAGTCCTTCAGTCTAGTATCTCCTGAAATGACATAAATTGAGAGGTTTGTTGTGCTCATGTACAGTAAAACATGTGGACAAACATCTGTAAACGTAGCCAGGCACCATCTGTTTTCTAGTGGCAGTCGATCATTGGACAGCATACCACCTACCCAAGCTGCCCTCTTCCAGCATATCAAGAGGTCATTGTTGCAGGCAAGTTTTGTGTGGAAGCAGTCAACCACATGCCATCAGACACTCCCTGCTTTTGATAAATGGGGATGGGAATATGACAAGCGCAGCAATCAATGGCTCCCTTTCTGGACAACTCTCGCTGATGCCAGTAAGGCATGTGCTCTTCTCCTTCATTGCGGATGCACTAAAGCCTGCAGAGGGAATTGCAAATGCAGTAGTGCTGGAATTCGATGTACGACACTCTGCAAGTGTGAGGGTGGCTGCCTGAACAATGACGACTATTAATCAGTGAACAGCCATCTATTGGGTAGACATTATCATGAGATGCAGTACTGTGAGTAAAAGGAATAAAGAAGATTGTACTTGCGTATATACTAAAGTTTAATAGCAAAAGATGTTGATGCTGACTCTTATTTTTTATCAAGTTAACTATGTAACCTGTACTAGTATTGGTACTCAAGTGGATGTCATTTTGGACAGCGGCCATTTTGATTTGGCCAATATGGCCGCCACAGTGGGAACCCAGCTTGGCTCACGCAAACATTCAAATTAGTATGGTCATAGCTACCTGTGGTCCAGAAATGGCACTTTTGGAATGATTTGAACAATTATATGATTAAGCCCCCTGACTATATTCAGTTTGTAACTTCTTGCATTCATACGGTGAACCTTTGTTCTCTTTATGTAAATTGCGCATTTTTTCTTTTATTTTGAACTTAGTGCGAATTTCTTTAAATTTTATTTGTAATTTTTAATCGTTCGTAAGTAGCCTTTCAATGCGTTTTAAATTTTAAACTTTTAGCCCTGAAGATGGGAGAGTCTCCTGAAATGTCGGGCAATATATATATATATATATTCCTCCACACAGTCTGTCTTCCTTTTCCTTATGCAGTAGACCCTCGTTATTTCGCGAGATTGGGACCGAGAATTACCGCGAGATATTGTTTTCGCGATATATCGTTCTATATATTACCGCGAGATATTGTTTAGACCGTACTATATAAAAAATGGGAGTAATTTAGTGTCGTGAAATAAAGAGGGTCATATATATATATATATGTGTGTGTGTGTGTTTAAAAACCTAGCGCTACCTAAGTTCTGTAATCGTGAGGTAATGTGGCTTTGCAGCTCATTTAAAGATGTTACGACGGTTTACAACAGGCTTTGCTTCCTCCACGATAATATGAGGCGTTCGGGCGAATAAAGGTATCAACCAAAATATAAATGGTTAATTCGCCTCTATTCGCCCAAGCGCCTCATATAAGCGATCATTATTTGTGAAGATTGTTAACATTAATCATTGAGGAGACGCCAGAAACTTGCACAGCGCCGTAGCCAGACTAATGCGGTCCGTTGCGCTAATTCCTGCATTATTATTATTGGTTGGATGGTTGTTCCGTTTTACGTCCCTCGTTCAAAAGAAGGCATTGAGTCGCGTAGTAACGCTACCAACCGGGAAAAATAAGCGCCCTTTAAAAGGAGAACTGGGTCCAGCCAAATACATTACGTGCAGCAATCTCGTCGCTGTTCCCCTCCCTCCTTCCCACTTCCCAGACTGGCTTGGGACAGTCTCATGGCTGGGTTTGGATTTTTATTACAAATACAATCGGGAATCAAACCGCAACTTCAATGTCTTTACTCCTCTTATTGCACTGTTTCCCAAATCTTTTCCTATGGCGCCACACTTCGTATGACCAAAGGTTCACGTGACAGCTCTGCCAAAAAAAAAAAAGAAAAATCCCTTATAATAACCTGTTCCAAAGATGTGGCAATGGACGTCGAGTGTAATTTAACGGCCAAAATGTTAATCGACGTTGCTATAGATGAATTTTGGTTAAAGACTTTAATGAAGACCGCTCTTATACAAATGGAACACTTTAGGTCATTAGATTATATCGGTCGGAATAATATTCCATTATCTTTCCCTGTCGTAATCTTACATTTTCTATGAAACATATTGAATATATTCCTTTATTTCCTTGTGTGGAAAGTCTTAATAACATACATTATTGAGATTACAAATAAATTCACTGTACATTAGCGTAATATAATTTTTCTAAACCTTTCGAAAAATATTTGGTAAATGGCACAAATGCGTGCCATAATGAATGATAGAGAAGGAGTTTTTATTCTTTTACCGAGTTCCGTCCATTAATAAAGGGAATGTGTGTTTTCTCAACCTTCGTTGTGCCAATTTGCTATGCAAACATTTTAATATATTACATGCATTATTAGAATTGCGATCTTTATTAATGGTCTCTAAATATTAATTATATTAAATGATATTCATAGACTGGAAATTTAAATATTTCGTTTTCGTTACTATTAAATTATCGAGATATGAAAAGCGGCTTTGATTGCTCAGGTAATTACTAGTTAAGAGGAACATACCGGTTTATATGAAAGCAAACATCAAATCTATTGAAAATATTTTTATTTCAATATTCTCTAATTAATATCATTAAATTATGCAGTGGTTAAATATACATCAACAGACATGGGGTAATAGTAATAGGTAATAGTAGGGGCACTCAATATATTTTGCCCCACCCTTTTTTCTTAGCTAAATAATAGTCCATGGGGCTGAAATGTCTTTTAGGCCGTAAGTTTGAACTTTCTGCGCTTCACATACCGGATTTTTCCAGTTTGAACCTCCCCTCCTTGTATAAAACCGATGGTTAACGCAGTTTCGAAAATGGGCGTCTGACAGTGATGTGCGTCGTAAACAGAGAGCTGTTATCTAGTTCTTAACCGCAGAGAAGGAAACAGTTGGAAATATTCATGTAAAAATAAACAATGAATAATTCCTATATAATCTTTATATTCAAATATTCATTTTTACATAAGGACCAAACTCGCATAATGCAAGTTTGGATGACTTTAGTATTCAATGTATGGTAAATTCTTTAACCTATTATTATTTATATGTTGTTCATTCTTACGTCCATTTCCTTCCTTGACCTTTATCTTTTGTTAATTTTATTAATTATTCATTCAGCTACCTATTGTCAACTTATTGTGTGACTACCAATATGTGTACAAAACTTTATGCATTCGTACATGTGAACGTACTTACATGTAAGGTAACTACATACGTGATCATGATTCGCAAATGATCATGATCACGTACGTAGTTACCTTACATGTAAGTACGTTCACATGTATTCTTTTTATTTCTTTTCTTTAAATTAATTAATTTCTCGCAATACTCATAAATGCTTATGCAAGTGTTCGAATTCTGCTGACAGCAGCGAAAGCGAGAGCTTCTGAGGTGAAAATCTCCTCTCGCTCGCTTCTAATTTATAAAACATTATATTGTGTGTTTTGTTATATATATATATATATATATATATATATATATATATATATATATATATATATAATGTGCCCATGTACTTTGTATACTCCTAACATCCTAATTGTCTGTAAATATGAAACACTGTAAAAAACAAAAAATTACAATGTACTCAGTGATGTACTTGGGATTGTACTCAATGTACGACCCGACATTATGTCGCCATTTAGGAATGTACACTCGGCGATATTATTATTTTTTTATTATTATTTTTTTTCGTTGTGATAAATTTTTTATATGCTTTCTACTTTGCAAAATAATTGGTGACTTGTTCTTTTTACAAATTTTTAATAATTTTTATATTTAGCTTCATAATGAATCCTGAGTAACTTTTGCAATGTTCATGTTTTGTATACGTTCTCTCTTCGTTATAAAAGATGAAGTCATGTCTTGCCTAACCACTTAATTGTAAATCTTAAACCTTTAATTTTTACTCATATGCATATTTTAGTGTAAAGATGCATAGTTCAATTTCCACGTTTAGTTAACTTGGCAGATCATGATAACATCAGATCTGAAATTCTTTGTCTGTCGGCTAACATTAATTAAGCTCTTCCAACTAAGTTCGCACAAGACAAAAGTAATTCAAATTTTAAGTACAACGTGAAACAGTTTTAACTGAACTTAGAAATTTTCAATCACAGATGTTAAGGAGTTATTCTTACAAGCCACTTTTTACTTTCGAGGACGAAGCTACAACTGACTTAAAAATCTAAACTACACCTTAAAATTCCAAGGACTCCGCCTTCCAATATTCTGAATGACCTATCAAAAACATTTTCATTACATAAAGTCGTCCCTACGAAAGCTTTCATCCATACATAAAGAAAGGAGCAGCTTTACTTTTCCCTTACTGGTTGTTCCACGAATCAGTGTCCTTTGATTGGACATTGACATTCCCTTCCAAAGATAAAACTCCCTTTTTTCCTAAAATTACCTTAAAATAAAGTTCTTTCCTTCGAAGCCACTTGGTTTCCCAAATTTATGACCAACGTCATGGTCCAATTTAACAAGTGGATTCGAAGTCTCTCGCAAAAGTTTAACCCCGAAGCGAAGAGAAACCAAACCATTTTACATCTGAACCCGGCCAGCTTGCTTTCCCTTCTCTTTGAGTCTAGGGCCGCTGCTCGACCCTGCCATAAACCTCTGCCACAAAGCTGTTCTGGGTTATACCATTCTCGTGAGAACACAAAAATAAAAATCGAACGAACGTTAAACGATCTGAAACATTTTTATTTATTTATTTATTTATTTATTTATTTTTTTTTTAACCATGTGACAAGAAACCTATTGATATTCTTCAATAACCATAACCCAGTCCACCTTGCTTTAGAGATTTAAACAACAAAATCTTAAAACTAAAATTTCTGCTCCTATTCTCTTAAAAGATTTCGGCATGCAAATTTACCATCACAACACTTTTTTTCTCACAAGGGTCCCATCAGTGTTTTTAATGCGCCAATGGTTTTTTAATTACCAAAAGAAAGACAGGGAAATATAAAAATTAGTTTTACTGAGATTTACTTTAAAAATTATACATTTTTTGTTAACCATAAATTATTTTATAAATATAAATGTAAGTTACGATAATGAATAAATCATAAAATTTCGAGGTCACCCAACATTCCTCTCAGCCGTCAGCATATCTCAGCTGTTCAGGTCGTGCCCACGCTTTATCCCGCCCACAAACCTCACATCAAACTCCACAACCCACTCGCCGTTTTTGTTTTATTATTTATTATTTCGATATTAACTAATTCAGAAAAACTAAAGTTTTAAAGCAGAATAAATTAGAAATATATAGAAAAAATACCAAAAGTGTATTATTTGATTTAAGACAAAATATTATTTCAGAAAAACTTAGTTTAAAAATAAAACTATATACTATCTAGAAAAGTTAGAAAGAAATGACAGAAGAACCCAACCTTCTCCGCTCGAGTCAATAAAGACAATAAAGCCACATGAAAGCAGGCTGAACTGGTTAAAATGGTTAAATAAAACAAAACTGTTTGACTGCCATAAAATCGCTGAAAAATCCAAAAAGGATGGTATAAGCGTCGACGTAGCTGGTCAGAAAGTTCATCTAGGAATACAAGTAAACAGGTATGTACCAGCCAAGGTGATGATAAATACCTGTTTAAATGTATAAAAAGCTTTTAAAAATTTTAAATAATTAAAACAAACTTTGGAAAAATACAAATAAATTACAAATTTTAAATTATAATAAGTCAAAACCGTAACTGTTTAAAACTGACTTGTACATATTTGAAACGTTAAAACAGAATTAAAAACATCTGCCCACAAAATCAAAGTTCAAGTCAAAACAACAAAACCGAAATCCCGCAAGGGCATGGCAGTACCTATCCCGTCGCTAATGCGTCCCTCTTTGGCCTACCGCAATTACCGCGCTCATTATATGTCGTGTCCCGCCGTTAATCCTGCCTAGCTGTTTGCTTTCAATTAAAACTAAAGAAATATAGTTCGATACATGAAAAATCCGCAAAGCAAAAACCAGTCGAGGATTTAGGGTGTGCGAGGCCCCGAGGCAATTGTGGTTTGCGAGGCCTACGTTCCGCGATTACTGAACACATACGATTAAAATTTTAAGAAGGAAAACTGGCTATCAAATTCCTAAAATTTATTCACACATACATACATTTTAAGTTAATGCACCTTTTTAAAACACAAACATGTATTAGGTATACTAAATGCAAAATACACTCACTACATATCAAATGCAAACATTTACATCCATAAAATTCTTCAGTGGGTGGGCTTCTTGAAGCCAATGTCGATCGCAGCTCAAAATCTTCGAATGGAACCGCGGCAAATGGTTCACTGAAGTTCACGACGTTTGGCCATGTTACATTGATCTTCTTCAGGGGTTCTACAACTAGCAACTACGCAATCCATTGCTACATACAGAACCTGTGTAGAATACTTCACTTGTTTCACAGGATTGTTTTACTACTCTTCTGTGCATTAAAGTCCTCTATCAGATCAGAATAATGTAGGGAGTTTGTTACATCATTTTTCTATAGATAACACTGCCAGCACTGTCACTCTTTTCTTGGGACATGGTAGAACAGAGGTACGTCTTAATGATAATAAGTCGAGAAAAACTTTTCTGCCAAAGCAACCGTAACTGGTATAGTCAGGACTATATGAAGTGCTACATGCACGGTAGGGTAAATCTCACATAAGCCGTTGTCAATGATGAATTTCAAGGTGCATCACATATTGGTACTGGGGGGGAAAGAATCCTGGATAGCATACCGAGTTCTTCGTAAATCTCTACGTCATTAATGTCACACGAACACTCAAAGGTGAGTATAATCTTGAGAGCTTTACTCAACCGGTGAACTCTGGAATAATCTTCCTCAATTCATCTTTCCTCCTGTCTATGACCTCCAATCTTTCAAATACAGGGTGTCCAGGCATCTCTAAAACCTTGGCCCTTGATTTTGGCTCTTCTTCTTCTTCTATGGGAGGGGTGATTTTGCGGGCATTCGTCCTTGTCCCCTCCTTCCTGCATACAAAAAAATAACTATATACAGCAAAGAAGTCACATTTTCAGTACTGACACAACTTTGACTGTTGTGGAACGAAAACAGGAAAATAACACAATTCAAAATTAGTTTTTATTTTCTGGATTTCTTGAAGCAAATTTGGATATTTCTTGATCAGTTTGTCAACATCATTCTTCAGTTTATCAGTGTCCTTTGCGATAAACGATGACAGAAAAGCAAAATCCTTTGAAATTTGGTGATATGCAGTCTTGCGCTGAGGCAGAAATGTGAGCACTTGGTCAGTGATCGTAAGGAAAGTGTAAACTCAGTGTCCGGCAAAGCTCAAATATGCCCAAGTGGCATTAAAATGTCCAGTCTGGTCATTCTGCGCAGCGCTCTCACTGACTCTGTATGACAGTGCCATTGGATAGTTGACAAGGATTTCAGTGTCAGAATGTGACCATTTTCATTTTCTGTTTGTACGGTAGTCAGAGAATTCCATTGCTTGTTGAGCCAACTGCAAATGCGTATATCTCCTGCAGCGTTCCAAAGGAATTTACAGCCTTCAGACAGCAACCAACACTTTCATTACCAACTAAGTTCAATAAATGAGCTCCACAGGGCATGTAGTCTGCAAAATAGTTAATCTCCAGTATGCGAGCCTGTAAACCCGCATATCTGCCGGACATATTGACGACATTGTCATAACTCTGGCTTCTACAATTATCGATGCTGAGATTTGCACTTTCTCCTGAAGGGCTAAGAATGGGTAAAAACTTCAGAAATCGCTCTACAAGTTATAAAAGTAATGTTAAGAAAAAATATTTATCTAGAATAATATTTAAAAATAATAATTATGTAGATTAATATTAGAAATACAATTTATCTAGAATAATATTAAGAAGTAATACTTATCAAAAATAAATAGAAATAATATTTATCTAGAATAATACTTATGGAAACTTATTATCTAGAACAATATTTAGAAATATTTATGGCGTACTTGTCGTAATTGGTAATCCAGCCCTGGTACCAATGGGAACAGGTCAGGTGAATGAGGCGCCCAAGCAATTGGTCCACCTCTACCAATCCGCTTGCCTGAGAAGACCTCATTCGAGAACTGTTGCACATTCAAAGAAGCATAGTGACAAGGAGCACCATCTTGCTGAAAGAAGGCGCAATCTGAAAGATTTAATCGTCTTAGTTCAGGAATAAAGAAATTCTGGAATATTACAAAGTAATGTTCACCATTGACTCTTGGTTCTTCACAAATAAAAAAAAAACTCTAATGCATGGCTTTCTGAGAGCGCACCAGACTTTGATTTTTGGTAAGCCTCTTTTATGTTGTCAGACTTAATGACGTTTCTCTGTCCCTCAGATGCGGCAATCGTGATATGTAATTCATGAAATCACTCAGCAGTAACCGGAAAATATTTTCAGATGTTTGGAAAATCGAATTAAACGATATGTTGAGAAAGATGGCGGTTATATTGAGGTCAAGATATATATAATACGGGGTGTACATAAAGTCAGGATCTATTTTTGTGAAGCACTTGGAAATTATATGGAATTCAATCATACAATGATAAAGTGGTAACATTTATTAAATAATTAAGAGTAGGATTCGACGGGGATAGGATTGTTAGTACCGTCGTCTATCAACATGATGGTGCTCCTTGTCACTATGCCAAAATTGTTCAGGATTATCTAAATGGACGTTTTCCAAATCGCTGGATCGGACGCGGAAGCAACAGACCTTGGCCAGCGAGATCACCAGATTTAACCCCTTTAGATTTCTTTGCATGGGGCTTTATCAAATCGCACGTCTATCAGACGAAGATTACGAGTCTTGAAAACTTACGTACACGTATACGAACTGCTGCAGATAACATAACCCCGCAAATGCTCCAGAATGTGTTTAGAAATGCTGCGGAACGATTTGAGCTGTGCAGGGATACTGATGGGCGTCAGGTCGAATCCTAATCTTAATTATTTAATAAATGTTACCACTTTATCATTTTATGATTGAATTCCATATAATTTCCAAGTGCTTCACAAAAATAGATCCTGACTTTATGTACACCCTGTATAGTATATTAAAAACTTAAAAATACTGTTTGCTTCCATATTACAGTTTACAGTTTGTTACATCATAAGTTATTAAAGTTTAAAGTTGCACGAGGACTTTGTAATCACCCTGTACATATAATGTTAGAAAGAGTTCAGATTTTCGCCACAGATTAAATTAGAGGAAAAAAATTTCTTCAAAATTTTATAAAAATCTTTTTCGTTGAGTTGAAGGGAAAGTAAAAAGTCGAAATTTTTTATTTTCTTTTTTTTTTCAAAAAACTCTTTGTTCGACTAACAAAATTCATGAAATATTACTTGATAATTTAATACAATAGATAGAGAAAAGTAATGAATATAATATATATATATATATATATATATATATATATATAGGGTGAGTCACGAGGAAATGTCATAACTTCGGGAGCTTATAGCTGAAGTCATTCCTAGTCAAATCTTCATATGAACATAGGTCCGATTCTTAACGGTTATGAAGCTATGGATGTTTGAATTTCAAGCAGGCGCATGCGTGACCTTGAACTGAATTTACAGTCACTTATCGAACCGAACTAACTACGCAGTAAAGTGTTTGTGTTTCACAGCATGCAGCTGATGTTTTGTGCGTTCAGTATGCCTTTTACGTTTTCAAATACCGAATATGCCGATATGGTGTATGTTTACGGATTTTGCGATGGAAATACTACTACTGCTGCTGTCGCAGAATACCAGTGACGTTTTCCAAATCGAAGAATTCCGGATCGACGAGTGTTTAGCAACGTTTTCCGGAGATTGTGAGAGAGCTGTTCATTTCCTAGCGTTATTGTTTTATCTGAGTGCCGGTACAACAAGATGTGACTGAACAAGAAAACATTATTTAGATGCTACAGCAGAATCCTCATGTTAGTACGCGAAGGATTTCCACACGTCTTATAGTTCCTCAATCGAGAGTATGTAGAACGTTACACGAAGAAGGCGTGCATCCAGAGATGGGCAGTATTTAAATACATTTATATTGTAATACTTGTATTTATAAATAATTTTTTCGGTGTGTATTTAAATACATATTTAAATACTTTGAAAGAGTATTTGTTATTTAAAAATACATATTTTTAAATACATTTCGCAAATACATTTCTTAGCCTCAACTGTCGGATAACAATTTGCGCCCTGAAACGAAATACAAAATCTTTCTAATCATCTAAGTCACCTGATCCAATCGTTACTAGATGGGCCAGTTGGTTGAATGCAGCGTTTTATTACGCAAAGCATCTTTCAAAAGTAAGACAGATTGTGGAAGGATTCGAGGGCAACGAGATCCTCGTTAAAAGAGCGAAAGCTGACATCAAATCAGATGAGTTTGGTTTTCAGCTCTTACAGTTGCAAGAACAGTACTCTTCATTATGTTCTCTTTTAGAAAAAATGAAGAGCACAGATTTTACTATCAAAGAAGCATACAAAGCGGCCAATACCATATATTTTGGAGAAGATTATGTTAATATAAAAAATTATATCAAAAAGCGTTTGCAAACAAATGATAATCAAGGATATAATTTTGATGACTAGGAATGCTATATCTCCATCATTATACGTTCTACTAAAAAACTGTCAACCTACCTCAGCATCAGTCGAAAGAAGTTTTTCGATTCTTCGAAAACTCCTAGCCAAAGACAGAAACTTCAAATCTGAAAATGTTAAAAACTATATTGCAGTGTTGTATAATGCAGATGTGGAATAATTGTATTTAAAGATGTTAACTGACTGCATGTGGAGTGTTGTATAATATATTAGTTTTATGTATCAATCTATAAATAGATTATACAATTTATCACTAAAATTACACAACTAATAGTTTGTAATCAGGAAAATTGCTTTACAATAAATCAAATTAGACAATTTAATGGTACATATTTATTAGGTCAATAAAGTCAATTTTGGAGAAAAATAAAGTCAATTTTGTTTTTGTTTTTAGGTCAATAAAAATTTGCCCTACAAGTTAGGAGTTATGCATATATGTTTATAAAGTCTAATAGATGATATCAATAAACTAATGTTACCAAGAGATAGGTTTTAGAAAAAATTTTGGCATGATATAGTTGGATAAGTATTTAAAAATGCATTTGAAATGTATTTAAATACATTTTTGATGTAATGTATTTACATATTTTCAAAATGTATTTAAATACTAATGTATTTGGTATTTAAATAATTTTTTAAAGAGGTATTTAATTACATTTAAAGTGCCCATCTCTGCATGTATCCATACCACGTACAGCGCGTTCAGCACCTCCAACCTGGGGATCGTGCCCAACGGCTGGAATCTTGTAACTGGCTCAATGCTGATCGACATTTGCATCGATACGTCTTGTTCTGTGATGAGGCTCAATTTACCAGCGACGATATCACCAACACTCGCAATTCACATGTATAGTCAAAAATTAATCCTTATGCCATTGTGGAAAGTAATTTTCAACATTGGTTCAGCGTCAATGTGTGGTGTGGTATTCTCTACGGTCAGCTGATTGGTTCGTTTATCTTCGAAGGTGGTCTTACAGATGACATTTATCTACGATTTCTGCAAGACGAACTGCCGCCACTGTTAGAAGATGTACCTTTGGCAATACGATTGCGTATGTACTTCCAACAAGACGGAGTTCTTCCCCATTTTAACCGTGCAGTGAGAACGCATCTCGATGATCGCTTCCCTGGTCGATGGATCGGTCGTGGAGTCGTGGTGGTGCACAAAATTGGCCACTCAGGTCTCCGGACCCAACCCCTCTAGATTTTTATGTCGGGGAGCATGAAAGAGTTGGTATACCAGAGAAGAGTGGAAACATGAGATGCATTGCCTCGTTGCATTTTGGATACTGCAGCCCTCATAAAGGACAATCGTAATGAACTAATGCGAGCTACACGCGCGATTCACAGATAAGCAGCCGCGATGTGTATTGAGGACGAGAGTAGTCATTTTGAACAGTTCAAACATTCAAACATCCATAGCTCCATAACCGTCAAGAATCAGACCTATGTTCAGATGAAGTTATTTGTCCAATAGATATAATTTTGTATCAGTAAATAAGGTTTGCTCCACTAAAGCGTTTGTCAAACATGGTGTGCCACAGGGCTCAGTTCTGGGTCCACTGTTATTTTTTATTATATATAAATACCTTCCACGTTCATCTGATATACTAAACTTCATAATGTTTGCAGATGATACAACTCTCTCTTTTTCTTGCAGAGATGTTAATACAGCTAAGAATATATTTCATTCAGAATTCATCAGTGTAATGAAATGGTTGACCACCAATAAACTCTTCCTAAATACCAGTAAAACAAATTTCATGATTTTTACTAATAAAAGAAATGTATATCTTGATGAACTTAATGTTAATGAAATCGCCAGAATTTGCAATGGAGTGATCATGTAAATTATATCGCGAAAAAGATTTCAAGGAGCGTTGTTATAATGTTTAAACTTAGAAATGTAGTCCCTAAACAAGTTTTATTGACTCTTTATCATACTCTTGTTCTTTCTTATATAACATACTGCACCCTTGTTTGGGGAAACTCCGCTAACAACGCATTAAATGGTATCTTTGTCATCCAAAAACGAGGAATAAGGTTATTATCTGATGATGATTTCCTTGATCACTCTAGTGCATTATTTAAAAAGCTAAACCTACTAAAGCTCAATGATATAACCAAACTGGCACATTTTATTTTTATTTACAAGTGTAAGAGCAAAATCATTAATTTGCAATGGGTAAATAGATATTTTGTAACTCATCAAGAAATCCACTCGTATCAGACCAGAAATAGATCAAAGCTTGTTATACCTCAATTTAGATTGTCTTCATCTCAAAAACTACCCATTTTCATTGGATTGAAACTATGGAATGACTTGCATGCCGATATAAAAAATATTGCGAATGTAAATTTGTTTAAAACCAAGTTGAAATCTCGATTAATAATGGCATACTAACAAAAATCTTGGATTGATGTCCACTAATAATGTTTAATATTGTCCATTAATATTGTTTAATATTGAAATACAGGTTTTAACTATTAATAATACTTATTTATTTATTTATTATTATTGATTTATAACAGCTAGCTGCTTATTTTTAATAAGAGCCCAGTAAAGCCTAAAGCTTAAGGGCCAAATTAAATAAAAAAATAAATAGTCGAGCTTCACAATTATTCATGTCATTGTAAAAATTGTAAATTGTAAAAAGACTACTGTATTTATTTTATTATTAATAAAGGTTATTCATTCATTCATTCATTCATTCATTCATTATTCAAGTGTTTGACTGGGAATGACCTCAGCTATAACTCCCGAAGTTATGACGTTTCATCGTGACTCACCCTGTATACTGTATATATGCGTCTCCATCGGCCCCGGGATCGAGACCCGGTGACGGCAGGCGGCGAAAATCAGGCGCAGCAAAATCCAGCTGTTCATCTTCCCGCACAATAAGGAAATTGGTTGGTAGATAAATTGGTACCCTAGATAGCCTAGTGATTAAGACTCTGGGCAGCTGGTCGGGCGTGGTTCGGATTCCACGTTAAACTGTAGGTCTAAGATGGAGTGAAAAGCTTGACCTTCGTCAGAATGAACAATTCGGGTGGAAGCCAAACCAAGGTTAACCAAGGTTATATATATATATATATATATTATATATATATATATATATATATACACACACACACACAAAGGTTGATAAAAGTAAATAGACAACACAGTGATTGTTCTTAAGAACAAATGGCAAAGCTCCATCAACGGAATGGCCGAACGTGTGAGCTTTACATAATTTGAAGGGGAAAACAACACCATTCTAAATATATTTATTCATTGAATATGTTATTATTTATTAAATTTTATTATCAAATCAAAAACTATACAAAAACCAAAGGTGTCTATTTCTGTCAATCCTATATATAGGTACCGGGTGGCCTATAATTCACGAACCATAGGGAAAATATACTTATATTTTGAATGACATTTATTCTACAAAACAAAATCACAAAACGTCCTCAAAAGTATAACCATTAACATCTAAACATTTCTGGATTCTCATTAAAACTGTTGCCTGAACTCTCATTAATGTGTCTTCAGTCATTTTTGCACATTCGTACTGAATTTTCATTTGCAACTGGTGAGCGATCCTCGTAGAAAATTCACTTCAGATGGCCCCACAGGAAAAAATCGACTGGAGTGATATCTGTTGACCTGGGTGGCCATTCGATACGACCTCTTCGGCCAATCCATCTGTTGAGAAACGTTTTATCAAGGTATTTGCGAACTTCCATGGCAAAATGAGGAGGTGCACCGTCTTGCTGAAAAAGCATGCCAGGTCGTTTGTTTATCGGCACGTCATCCAGGTAATTCATCAAAAAGGATTGTAACATATGAAGATACGTGTCGCCTGTTACGTTTCCATTAAAAAAGTAAGGACCAATTATTTCATCATTCCAAATCCTAGCCAATACTACAATCCGCGGATCATACTGTACATGAGTGTCATCAGTTCAGTGAGGATTCTCTTGAGACCAGTAACGGGAGTTATATCGGTTAACATTGATATTCAGATGAAAAACTGCTTCATCACTAAAAAAAATGGATCTCTCTTGCTGAATGAACCACTCACAGAACTCTTTACGCCTATCTTTATCGTCACCGGGCAATTCTTGTAGTAGTTGAACTTTATATGGATGAAAATGATTAACCTTCAGAATTCGTTGGATAGATGTTCTACTAATTCCCGTCTGTTGGCTTAATTTTCTTGTTGACTTCTTAGGGCTTGAAATAACCTGACCTAACACCATTGATGACGTATCTTCATCAGTTACGCTTTTTGGTCTGCTGCTGTGAGGACGATCGTAAACACTTCCCGTTTCTTTAAATTGATTAATAATTTTTCCTACTATTGATTTACTATTGACTGAACAGTTGATGCACGATTTGGATGCTCTCTATTGAAAGCCTCTGCAACTGACCGATGTGTAGCACCTGGAACTCCATTCATGAAAACTAAACGGACTCTTTCATCTTTAGATAATATTTCGGCCATATTACTTAGCACCTAAAATAAAATTAAAAAAAACATTATTAGAAAGTACAAGAATTATTAGAAAAAAAAATACAAGTATTTCTATGGTTGCTGAATTATGGGCCACCCGGTATATATATATATATATATATATATATGAAAATTATTTCACGAAGGTAACACGTGAAAAATATTTATGATGAATAAAACCACGAAGGAAAGGAAACACAAAATGGTGCTCAAGCGCTTTCGTCTAATGACATCCTCAGGATGACACTGAGGATTAGGGCGGAGTGAAAAACTCATTTTTCGAATTTTCAAATTGGCTAGTGTGGAAAATGTGTGGAGTAGTGAGGAAATAAGCTGGTATAAATTTAAAATCATAACATTAATATCTTCAGGTGCCACAATGACCTTCAATATTGAAAAAAATTGAAAAAAGCAGATTTTAACCAATAATTACAGAAGAGTCCACAATGCACAATAGACAAGAATTTATTCACACTTGTATAAAAATAGCTCAGTCAATCTTTAAAAAAAGTTTCTATTCTCTAAAAACAGTTTTCTATAGTCAGCTCACTCAGCTGTCACGTGAGTACCTCGGTTCAGTGTAGCTGTCGCTCTCGTAGCAGGTGGGTGTTCTGTTGTTGGCGTTACTCAGATAGTCTAAACTATATTTCTTATATATTTTGCATTTCTGTATTGTGTTGCCCTAAGTTTGCCATGTACTATTAACTGAAATTAACGTATAATTGATATTAGCTCTTTCTTTTTCAGATTTGTATACTTTCAAAATGTCTCGAGTTTGTGCAAAATCAACCAGCGCCTCAACTGAGTGCCCCATGTTTGGTATGGGGGAAGATTTGTGGCACAGGAATCTTCCTACATACGAAGGAGTTTTTAAATATTACTTGTTTGTAAGAAACGATTTGAAACAGAATACTAATAAAGATCCTTCAATATCTCAAATATTAGAACAAGTTGTTGATAAATTGAAAACAATTTGGGAAAGTGCTTCCGTCCCAATTCTGTCAGACAGGCGAATTGAAACAATGTTCAGAAGCTACCACGAAAAGTATCGTGTCATTATGAAGCCATACCAAAGCAGAAAAAATTCTGAAGCTTACAAAGCAAAGATTGATATGTTCAAAAAGAAGCACACGCGAAACTTTTTGACATTGCAGCGTGCAAGTGCAAAGTACTAACACAATGTTCTTGTCCCAAAGAAAAAACGGTTCCAAAGGAAGAAGTGACGTTCCTCTTCGATCAAAGGAGTGAAAGAAAACTGTTTATTGATAGAGTAGATATTACACTCTCAAAGAAAAAAGCATCTACGTTGCTAAGAAAGCAAAAAGAAGCTGTGAGGCTCACCAAAGAATCTTTACAGGAGAAATTGCAGGATACAAATGTTGAATTATCATCATCGACATCAAACAGTGAAAGTGAATCTGGCGAAATATCAGACGATACATTTCCAGAGCCAGTTAGCTCGAAGAGAAAGCTCGAACAACCTGAAGAACAATTATTCAAGAAAAGGAAAACTACAAATCTACCTTCAGTGGCTACTGCTTGTGACAGGACTGCAGTTACAGATCGAGCTGCAGCATTCATTGTTAGTGCAGTATTGCAAGATATTGGAGAAGTTTCTATTGACAATACATCTGAAGTAGTGGATAGGAGTAAAATCAGAAGAGAAAGACAAAAGAAGAGATCAGAAATTATGAAAGATCAAAATCAGACCCCAATCAGAGGAATCTATTTTGATGGTCGAAAAGATTCTACACTCTTCCAAGAAAAAAAAAGAGTCCAAAGTATATCAGAAGAAGGTAACAGAAGAACATATCACTTTAGTGAGAGAACCTGGTTCAGATTATTTGGGCCATTATTCTGTGAATTCTGGATCAGCTGAAGAAATATGTAAAGGAATGTTTGAGTATATTGGAAATAATGACATGAACCTGGAAAACCTTGTTGCCATTGGATGCGATGGTGCAGCAGTCAACACTGGAAAAAAGGGAGGCGTTATAAGGCTTATAGAATTGAAGCTGAAGAAGCCAGTTCAACATTTAGTGTGCCAGCTCCATGCCAATGAATTGCCATTACGCCATTTAGTTGCAAAGCTGGATGGAAAAACATCTGGCCCCCGCGGATTCACCGGTCCTATTGGCAGGGAATTAGAGAACTGTGAGAGTCTTCCTATTGTCGAGTTTGAAAGGATTGATGCTGAGGAACCAACTGTAGACTGTGAAGATCTTAGCACCGACCAAAAATATCTAATTGATATTCATCAGGCCATAACAAAGGGATATTGCTCTCCAGATCTTGCTCATCGTAGTCCAGGCAAAATGGCACATTCACGATGGCTAACTACAGCAAATCGTTTGCTTCGTCTATACGTTTCAACTGTAAGTCCATCTGAGAACCTCATGAACATTGCTTCTTTTATAATGAAGGTCTACATCCCAATGTGGTTTTCTATTAAGCAAAGTACGTCTTTCGTCAATGGCTCAAAACATGTTTTCAAAACTATTGAACTAACAAGAACACTGAATGACGAAGTAAAGGATATTGTAAACCCTGTCATACAAAGAAATGCATTTTTTGCAAATCCAGAAAATATTCTAGCATCAATGATTCATGATGACCGCAGCGCCATAAGAGAATTAGCGTGGAGGCGAATAAAGAAAGCAAGGCAAACAAACAAGGAAAAAGTTGTGAGGCGTTTCACAGTACCTGTTATTCAATTTGAAGCTACTGATTATACTGATTTAATTAATTGGCAAAAATGCATTGTCACTGAACCACCTGTGACAAGACACCTGACAGAAAATGAGATTGAAGAATTCATAGAAAACAAGAGTACCCCTCCATTCGAGAAATTCCCTTGTCATACACAAGTAGTAGAAAGAATGGTAAAATTAGTGACTGAAGCATCATCAAAAGTATTTGGATTGAACGCGCGAGATGGCTTCATAAGATCAACACTTCAGTCACGTAAAAAAATGCCATCATTCGAAAGTAAAGCTGAATATAAAGTTTAAATAAAACGTTAATAGAAAAAAACATGCGCAAGGATGGGTGGTTGGGAGGGCATGGGTGGAGCTCGACACGCAGCCACCTCCTCGTGGTGAGTTCTGGATTATTTAGATCATTAATCAAAAGAACATTGATCTAAATAAACTAAGAGCTGCGTAATTCAGTAACTATTTTGGTAATTGGAACACTTAATATATAATAATAACAAGTAAGTTTCAGTTATTGTACTAATGCAGAATATAAGAAAATCATTATATTTCACTTTTTTCGACGGCTTTGTGGCACCTGAAGATATAATTTCGCAGGACTAATATTTATGCACAGTCATTATCTATAGCACACACATATTTTCCGCACTAGCCATATTTGAATTTCGAAAAAAAGTTTAAAAACCTAATTTTCGATCCGCCCTACTGAGGATGTCATTAGACGAAAGCGCTTGAGCACCATTTTGTGTTTCCTTTTCTTCGTGGTTTTATTCATCATATATATATATATATATATATACTTTATTCGGAAAGGTAATGGTAAAAAAAAAAGTAAATTTTAAAAGTTTACGGTGAAGCTCAAGATGTAATCTGTTAATGGAAGTCTCGTGTGGGAATTTATTCCAAAAATATTGAAGCCTCAAAAATTCGTCTAATTAATTCGTGTGTTCAAAAAAATATTTAAAATTCAAATTTACGCTAATTTTTATTCAACTTTTTTCCACTCTCAATTATATACTCTATATATATACATATATCAGTAGCGGATTTAGAGGGGGGGGGGTTGCTGGGGTTGCAACCCCTCCCTCGAGTTTACAATTTATCACGCTTTCATTGAAACTTTCCGGGGATGTTGATAGACAACGCTCGTAACTACATACAACTTCTGGATAATATTAGAAATTAACTTTACCTTAAGACTAAGAAGACCAAAAAAATACGGTTATGATTATTTTTAAAAAATGTACGTCAACCGGTTACACCACTGCGAATAAAAAGAACTAAATCACTCGTAAAAAGTAAAGAAACGTTGGATCACAATTTTAAATGGGAAATGACGTTTCGGTTTCACCAATCTATGTATTTTTTCCTTCGTAACACAATTAGAGCATGAAAGACACCCATTTTGTTTAGAATTTCTACATAAACCCACCCCTGTTACTTTTTGTTGTCCTCAAAATATGGAATATGATTTTCTGAGTGCACCGTTCTATCGACAAGAATTTTTAACTTTTGGTTGATACTTCACCGAAAACCAGTAGGTTATTTCAAATTAATTGTTAGTGTTAGAAATATGTTTTCTGTCTTATTTTTATATTTTTTCATATATTGTCAGCAAAGTTATCTTCTCTTATAAAAATCTATCTTTTCTGAAATATTCGATGCAAATTTTCATTGGTATTATCTAGTGGTGTACCGATTAATCAGCATCGGCCATTTTTGGGGCATTAGCATCGGCCAAATTTAGCCGATTCTCTCACCGATTCTTTGAAATTTTAAAATTTTCATGACAAAACAAAATCTATATTTATAAAAAATTGAACAGACAAAAAACACTATTTATGATAATTTATACTCATATGAAAATGTAATTATATAAAAATATTTTATATTCACAAAAAAGACAGCTTAATAAGTTAAGTTGCCCATAAATTTACATTTTGTCTACTTAGTTAATCTCTAAATATTATGAACTATTGTAATCTATTACTCTATATTATTAATAATTCTACAGGGTGTCCATAAATGATTACCCTGATTAAAGCATGCTATAACTTTTAAATAAACACTCGTATTCAAACAGTTTTAATCATAAGTAGATAAACATACAAAGTTTTGATACATAGTTAATGAACTTAATAAGCTTCCACATGTGCACCCCTAGTGGCACGCAAAATGTCTAAACGGTATTCACACTCACTCTACACATTTTCCAACATTTACCTTGTAGGCGTGTAACTTCAAACGTTTGTGTAACACCTTGTGCACCGTAGACTTCGGTATCTTTAGTTGGCATGAAGCTTGTCTCACCGATTTCCTTGGTGACCGTGTGAAAGCAGTTTGAATGTTTTCCACCGTCCCATCGAAACTGATGGTCTACCACTGCTCTTTCCCTTTTCCACGTTTCCAGTTTCCAAGAATTTTTTCATCCACGACTTAATTAACTTCACATCAGGTGGATTCTTTCTATACTTTGTTCTGAACCTTCGCTGAACACTGACAGGAGATTTTGTTTCTGCAAGCCACACAACACATTGTGCCTTCTCTGTCACAGACGCCATCTTAACTGAACAGCTACTACAGCGCTCCTAGCGGCGAATGCGGTAGACGAAACACACCAGCACAGAAACTCTATACGTGTACGAGATCACCTGTAAAAAGAAAACGGATGTAAGATTCGTCATTAAAACATGAGAGCATACTGTTTTCAGGGTAAACATTTATGGACACCCTGTATATTAAATTGTTAATAACCATCTTATTATGTTACTTTATTTTAAGTATTTTAATAATTTTATAAACTTAAATTGTACAGTATATCCATTCTTTTAATTCAAATTGGCCATCAGGGACTTGAAATTTTAATGAAAAATTTTGTTGTTGCTGACATTGTTGAAGAAAGAAAATACCTTCAACATAAGAAAAACCAAATACTTTAAATATTGGTCATCAAGTTTATGAAACTAAAATAAAATTATTTTGTCACTTTACTGAGTAATAAAACTTTTTAACATCATTTTAGGTACGGTATGTAAGTAAAGTGACCAGATTTGTTTAAGTTAAAAGCGGGACATATCCTGAACCCCCCCCTGGGGGGTCCAGTGGGGAGAGAGGGTGTCCCCCTGCCGTGGTTGAGAAAATTTTGAATTTGCAATACTCAAAAGACACGTTTTGGTGGCATCGTAAGCAAATATTTCAATGTTAATTTCAGCAACTCTCCCACCGAAAATCGACTCTGGTCACCTTATACATAAATAACAAATTCTGGTGCTGTATATTGTGGAGTGAGCTAAGGAAAAGCACTTATACAAATTTGAAATTTAAAAATATGAAAATTGAAAGTTTTCACATTAGATTAGTAAAATTTATGAAGGAAATTGATTTTTTTAAATATAGGCAAAGAATCGGCATCGGTATCTGCAGTTTTTCATGGAATCTGCATCGGCTAAATTTTGGAATCGGTACAGTACGAGTATTATCGTTAGTGACCTAACTTGACCTGACTGACTTAACTTGATCTTGACACGGTCAGATGTAATTTTTAGCACTATGTAGGCCTCACCGACCAACAAAACACTTAATTTAAATTGTGTGCTGTAAAACCTTCATTATATGGAAATATTGTATGAAAGTTGTTAGGAAATAAAGGGTAATATACTTGTCATAGGGTTATATTGGAAGCTCCAGGGAAGAGAAGTGGAACAGCTGAAAGTGCTGAAACTCCCACAGGAGCCAAGAAGCAGAAACAGGTATCATTGAAGAGCTTCTTCATGCGGGCCAGTCGCTCGAGGTACATACGTATCTTATTTTGTTGATAATTAATCTGACGCTACCAATGGTAAGAACTCCCATGAAATTTTCCCTTTCCTAATTGTTCTTATGCTTTTGAATATGGATTGTTGTTTGTACCATCTGTATATTTGGTCGAGTAATGAAAGTAGCATTTCCTTTTACAGTCATGAAATTGGTGGTGATAGTGCAGAAAAAGAATGTGGTAGTAGGGATTTGGCTGGTGAGACTGACGATGATCAAACACTGCCAAGCACAGACCAGAATAAAGACAACATCATGGAATGTGTGAATGACCAATGTGACCAGACCCATATGACTGGTGTACTAAATATTAATTCAGTTGCTTCATGGAATGTCAGAATCTTGGAGTTGTCAGACGTGGGAAAAGTGGCTTTCCTCAAGAATCATTTCAGATATCTTGTCAATCTTCTAATTGCATGTTTATACGATATTATAACATATCTAATGCGTAGATATCTACATAAAGAACTATAACCTATACTGTTATGCATGCTAGTATGTCTATTTCTAAAGGTTGTCTGTCATGTATTTTCACGTGCTGAACCTTATACAACGTTTGATTGATTTTGCAGGCTAGATACACACTACAAAATGCCATTTCAAGTTGTGACCAAAGCTGGGAAGATATGGAAAGTTTCATTTCAGTTGTCATGGCTTGCAGAATATGACTGGCTTGTCTATTCCCCACGAGCAGTTCTGCAGTTTTAATGGATTATAAAACGATAATAATCATTCAGGAGGACTAGAAACTGACAGTGTGCTCAGGCTAACTAACGTGGACCTTTGCTTTAACTCCCGTAACATTGTTACCAACATCATAGGGGCTCGAATCCATGACCTCAGTGTCTTCACTTCGCTTATAGGGAAACGGTGTTACCCGGTGAACTACGAACGTTGGCATCATAAGGCGATAATCTGGCGGGTGATGTTGGGGTTTTCGTTAACTTTTCAAGGACACGAGTTTGCCTCAAAACAGGCTTTGTATAAGCTCCGCAATAAATGAGAAAACTTTAACTATAAAACTTTTGTTAAGGAGATTTTTTTTTTTTTTTTTTTTTTTTAATTTGAGGTTAAAATCCATATCTTTTGATAAGGGGAAAATTTATGGATCCGATTTATACAATTCTGAAATATTATCGCGTCACATAAATATTATATTAATACTTTTTTCGTAATATTTATAATTAGAAATTAATTTATGTTCGAAAAAGTTGTTTCCGCGAAGAAAAATGTTAACGTACTAAACTGTTTTGTTAACATAAACGATGCATCTTACACGACATAACTTACGTCTTACGTAACTCACTTCATGTTGGGTCACCCTGTACATCATATGTAGTGATTTACGTGATATGAGATATGTAGTGTTAATGCCATATGGGGAATTATGAGATATACAGTACATTATACGTTTATACTGCGTTCGCACTTATTAAGCAGATTACATTTTCTCCAATGTTTTCAAAAGTTTTTCCCCGATTTCAATGAAATTTGTAGCAAATAATCACTATATATAGCAGCATTGATGATATTCATTTCGATAAAATATTTTGATAATTAAAATAATTATTTTATTGAAAAATATGTAAAATATTATGTTCCGAATTATTAAGCAAGTATTCTATTTACGGATCTAAATGGTGAAAATGGGTAAGAAGAAGGATTTAACATTAACTGAGAAAAGAAAAATAGGGCAAGTTACTCACTGAAAATATAAAATCTATTGAAATTGCGAAGCAGTTTGGCAGACCTTATCGAACTGTAAACAAGTTTGTAGCGGAGGGTACCAAACTAAGGCAGCGAAGTGATAAAGGAGCTATAAGAAAAGTGACAAGGCGGCAGATATCTGTAATCAAGCGCAAATTGCAAAGCATCCATTGTCCTCAAGTAAAGAGGTTTATGAGCAGGCTGGCATACATAATGTACCAAGAACATCTCGATGTGGAATCCTCCAAACAATTGGCAAGACGTGTAAACCTACGATTCAGTCACCATTAACACCCAGGTACAAGAAGCAGCGTGTTGAATGGGCGCGTCAGTACGTGAAAACAGATTTTAATACTGTATTGTTCACCGATGAATGAAAAGCATCCCTTGAGGGACTTGATGTTTGGTCAAGAAGATGGATTGCTGAGAGCCAATTTCTACCATCGAGATTAAGACGCCAACAAGGTGGAGGTAGTGTCATGTTTTGGGCACCTGATGGTGTAAAAACGAATGCTCAGTCTTACACAAACTTTCTAAAAGAAAACCTCATTCCATGGTAGAGATTGACCCTTAGCAATCCATCTTCTTGACCATCCATCAGAACCTTCAAGGGTTGCTCTTCATTCTCAGTTAACAATACAGTATTAAAATCTGTTTTCACGTACTGACGCGCCCATTCAACACGCTGCTTCTTGTACCTGGGTGTTAATGGTGACTGAATCGTAGGTTTACACGTCTTGCCAATTGTTTGGAGGATTCCACATCGAGATGTTCTTGGTACATTATGTATGCCAGCCTGCTCAAAAACCTCTTTACTTGAGGACAATGGATGCTTTGCAGTTTGCGCTTGATTACAGATATCTGCCGCCTTGTCACTTTTCTTATAGCTCCTTTATTACTTCGCTGCCCCAGTTTGGTACCCTCCGCTACAAACTTGTTTACAGTTCGATAAGCTCTACCAAACTGCTTCGCAATTTCAATAGATTTTATATTTTCAGCGAGTAACTTGACTATTTTTCTTTTCTCAGTTAATGTTAAATCCTTCTTCTTACCCATTTTCACCATTTAGATCCGTAAATAGAATACTTGCTTAATAATTCGGAACATAATATTTTACATATTTTTCAATAAAATGAGATAATTATTTTATTTATGAAAATATTTTATCGAAATGAATACCATCAATGCTGCTATATATAGTGATTATTTGCTACAAATTTCATTGAAATCGGGGAAAAACTTTTGAAAACATTGGAGAAAATGTAATCTGCTTAATAAGTGCGAACGCAGAGTGTAGTTGAGAAAGTTAAGTCTAGAAATACATTTTTATTGCACCATTGAGGAAAAAAAAAGATTTTAATTGATATATTACTTAGACATGGACGAACTTATTGGAGACATGGAAATTCTGACCATATATATATACATAGTGTATTGAGAAACAGGGAGACTATGTTGAGAAGTGATGTGTTTATAATCTATCAAATGTGAAAATAAAAAGTGCAGATACTTATTGAATTACCTTCGTTTATAAGCCCTTCAGTCAAAGGTCTGTACATCCTAAAAATCTGCGAATTATATTCGCAGAACCATGATATTAATTTTATTGTTACTAAATCTAAGTTTCAGTAACAATCTCAAATCCCATCCCAATCCCAAATCCAATCCCAAATGCTCAAATCACTCGGCTAATATTATATCCAAAATGAAAGGTAAACCAATAGAGCAAGTACAAGAATTTATGTATCTGGATCAAATTATCATCAATTCCTCGAGTGATGACTCGGACGTAAGTAAACAATTTCAAAGTTTCTGTGCTAAAGCAAACATGATTTTTGGAACTTCAGATTCTGTTCAGACGAAGCTGAAAACTCTCTCTCATACTTTTTATACTAATACATACATACATACATATATATTAGGGTGATGCAAAAGTGGGGGAGTAAAATTTTTTTGTTTCAAATTTTTGAGATACCCTCTCATTTGGTTTAATTTGGTGGAAAAATGATCCTGGGGAAATTTCGGGTCAAAATTCGAATATTTGGAGGTCGCGCCCGCCATTTGAAAATTTGCTGATTTCCATGACACCCAGGAGGTACAGCAAGCGTCACGTTACTTTTTTTTTGAGTGGAAGTTCCCCACGAGGCCGATCATACCACCTTCCTCTTTTCCATTTGTTCATAAAACAGATACAATACAATAGATATTTACAATAGATACATAGAATGGATATACTCGTAAATTTTACTGTTGCGTCAAAGATACGAGAGTTTTCTTAGTTTTGTCCGGAAGCTTCTTCCGATAATTTGATACAACTTGCAGTAGATATTGCTTCTGTTGTTCATCATTGGTAATTAATTTGTTATAATCTTCAATCAATTTCACTCCTCTTTCAGCAATATCATTAACAACTTTCATGTGATTCACTACGTTCTTTGCAACCCAATAACTCTCATCGAGAAGCCAATCTTCTACTGGTTTGCTCAAGAACGTTGAAGACAATCCGAGTATACTGAAGAAGGACTTTGTGTTAGCAGTTACAAAATCTTCAAGCTGCTTATTGTCAATAGTTTTGATGTCTATTTGTGTCTTCTTTGGAGGATCTGGCTCCGACGATTTTGTAAGAGCCTCCTTCATTTTTCTTTTGGTGTCAAAGCTGATTTTATCATCAAAGAAAGCCAATGCGATCAACTCTTCTGAGAGATACCACAAATGATTCTTGAATTTTTCTAAAGCAGCATTTGCTAGTTGTTCATTTGTGCTTTTGTAGCTGTGAAGATTCTTGAGAAGACTCAGATCATTTCGTGGAGCACTTGCTGCGCAGGGTGCTGAAAACCAATGCTTAATATAAATTGAAACAGAAAACCAACAAATTTCTTTTAGATTTCTTTCTTCTATTGCTGTTATTTTGAACTGACTTTTGAACATAAAGATTTTCATTGAATAAATGACTTTCGCCATCCAACGGGCTCTATGATAAGCCCCAGGCTTCCTGAATTTTATTCCAGTCGTTGGAGTACCGCCAAGCAAGATGATTGTCAGTTCCAATAACTCTCTGTAATCGTCGCGAGGTTGATCTTCATTGATTTTTCTTGCTGCAAAGTTGATGATTTCCTCTTTTTCCTTTTGTGGATAATTTTCTAATTTATCGTATGAAGTTAGATTAATCTTATTCCAGTTTGTTTTGAATCTTTTGAATAACTGAATGTCAGGGCCTGATGAAGCCTGTAATGCAGGGGATACCACTGCTTCCAACATGATTTCAAGGATATGGTGTCGACAAGGACACCACAACAAATCTTTCTCCATTTTCTGTTCAATTAGGAGACAAGCTCCGTTTTTACGACCTGTGTTCGATGCAGTTGTATCGAAACACATGCCTTTTACCTTATCTATTAGATTCCAATCAATGATCGCCTGATGTACTGCATTTGCAGTATCCTTTCCTGTGCCATGATCTATATTTGGCACTCCAAGCAGTTGATCTTCTCCACTGCCAGAGATTAGGACTGGCAACCGATCAACAACCTCATTCCCGGTAATGTCTTCGAGGAGTTTGCCATCCCAATGAACAATCAAGGGTTTTCAGCTTGAAATTCTTCTTTCAAGTTTTCACTGAACTTCTTTCTTGATTTCTGTCTTGCCCTGCGAATCGATGAGTAGCTAACATTGTAATTCTCTGGATCTTTTCCAACATTTGCGATCGTTGGAATAATTATTAAAGAGGCTGATCGGTCGCTGATCTTAGCAACATCCAATGAGGAAAGCAGATTTTCATTCATAATCTTGAATTTTTTTCTTGGAAGGCCTCTTTTGGATGTTGAGGGCACTTCCAGATCTACTTCTTCTTCCGTAGATGCAGGTGAATCACTGCAGGAACTGCTGCTGCTTGCAAGAACAACTGTTTCATCAAATGCACTTGATTCATGTAACCTTTTCTTATCCATTTTTTCATGTCTCTTCGCAGCTTCCTTTCGACGTTTTTCTTCATCCTTATCAACTGCCATCATTTTACCCTTTCGACCTTCCCTTTGTAGCCGTAGAAACTCTCTATCTTCCTCAATAGTTATTAACTCGTTAGCATTTGCATGCGCAATATCAAAGAGTCCATCCAATTTTTCTTTCCATGTATTCTCTTTCTCTATTGAAAACTTCGATTTTTTTCCTTTGCTCTTCTTCAGCCCTTGCCACTCATCATACAGTTTATTTAATTTCTTCACAACATTACATTTCTGGGTTGTTGGTATTCCTGCTCTCTGCCACACTTCCAATACATCATTAACGGTTGAAGTTAATGCTTCTCTGACAGTTTCATTCTTGATATGTTTATAATTCATGAATAAGGAAATTACTTCTTTCTTTGATGGAAGCTTACTTTGATTCAATTTATCTATTTGTTGACCGATCAGCCAGATATCTGTTGAGCTTCTTGATCTCATTTTTGTCACAATTAAGATAGAGGAAATAGAAGAGAAATTGAGGCGGAGAGACTCACTGATATAGCACCTCTCCTGGACACTACCACAAGCACACTGCGATACCGATTTCCTTGAACGCTATTTGCTCATATACGCATCACCTACCACTCTGCCTGCAGCAAACCTGCACAAAACCTGCAACCTGCAACAAACCTGCAACAAAAATAAGAACAAATTCAAAAAATTTGATTTTACTCTAATTTTTTGTAATTTTCAAATTTTCAATTGGCGGGCGCGACCTCTGAATGTTATTTGTTTGACCTGGAATTTCTCACAGGGTGTTTTTGACAAATTGGAACAAATGAAGGGGTATCCCTAAAAATCCACGATGGTCATGATTTGTGCATCACCCTAATATATATATATATATATTATATATATTATATATATATATATATATATATATATATATATATATATATATATATATATATACTGTGTGTATATATAGGCAGTAACTTTGGGCTAATTATAAAAAAGGTTCTGGTAGAAACTTAAATTTGCTCTATAACGGATCTTTTAGGTTATTGCATAAGTTGCCTTCAACATGCTTAGCTTCGTAAATGTTCGCTAATCACAATGTCTCGAACTTCCCGAAGGTAACAAGGCGTGCTCAACACAGTCTAAGCTAAGGCAAAGAATTCAAAACTTAGCCAACCAGTTATCCAAGCTATTCATCGGTCCCACCATGTCTTCTGAGCTATGGGCTTCATGTATGAAAATTTCTCTTGCTTATTAATACTGATATTGTTATTTTTCATTTTGTATTTTTATTTGTAGTCTATTTTTGTTTTTTGTTTTCATTGTTACTGTATATAACAGGGACTATTGTTCTTCCAATTGTTCATCCAGCTGTTCATCCTTCCACACAATAAAGAAAGTGGTTGCTGGTGGGGCGTGGTTCGGATTCCATTAAACTGTAGGTCTAAGGTGGAGTGAAAAGCTTGACCTTCGTGAGAATGAACAATTCGGGCGGAAGCTAACCAAAGGTTAACCAAATGTGTGTATATATATATATATATATATATATATCATATACAGAGTGGTCCAGAAGTCCTTTAATTAAACATTGTCCTGCCTCATTTTAGTGGATAAATGACAATGTTTAATTAAAGGAGATTTTCAAACTGTGATCTTTCATTTCACTGCACAATCTGATGCGAGTACCTAAGCTGTTGTACACATTTGCAATAGTGTCTGCAGTAATGGTGTTGTATAGAATACTGATATTGTTCTTTAATTGTTCAACGATACTTCGTCACTAATGCCTCTGAAATTAGTGACGAAGTATCAATAAGTGTGTATTATTCAGTGCATAAACAAAGGCCAGGAGAAAATGGTGATACAGAAAATGGATTTTCGAACATACGACGGCTTCGTCACTTCTACTCCGGACGCCTCATTATGAAGAAATGAGGGAAATTTACTTTACATAAAATCAAATTTTTACTCAATATTTACAAATTTTAATTATTATTATGAGAAAAATAAATTCACCTGAAAATGTATAAAAAGTAGTAATTCTAATTTGACTCATGATAAAAGCCGATGTAATTTCGATAAAAGTATTTCATACTTCTACCTGTTCAAGGTTCCGAAAGGAGCTACAGTAGTTACCTTCGAATATATACAGGGTGGTCTAAAAGTCCTGCCTCATGTAGGGGGGGAGGGTATTGCTAGAATATATTCTATGTAGTATTAACTTAACTCCAGGTTTTCTGTTTTCTTTACAGTGTCAAGGCCTTAAAATTTACAAATGGCAGAACAACATCATACAACAGTGTACATCCCCAAGAAAAGGTAGAATTAGTTCTGCTACATGTTGAGGGTCTCAGTCAGAGGAAGGCGACTGCAGAATTTCACAACAGACATCCAGAAAAACCACAACCTGATCATCGAACTGTCGGACGTCTCCTTAAAACCTAAAAGAAATAGGAAGCGTAGAAGACAGAAAGAGAAGTGGTAGGCCACGATCAAGCACGAGTGGGGAAATGTCAGAAAGTGTAACTAGCAAGAGTAATAGCGAGTCTAAAACGTTCAAGTAGGAAAGTTGCGCAAGAACGGAACATTTCGCACCAAAGTGTTCTTAGAATATTTAAAAGGAACAAGTTCCATCCACATAAAGTCACATTTGTGCAGGAATTGCACGGACACGATTGCTACAGAAGATTCGAATTCTGCGAATGGTTTCAAACAACACTTGCCACAAAGCCTAGGCATGATGGTGCTCCAGCACATTTCGCTACAAATGTTCGGAATTAGTTGAATGAAAACATACCTCATGGGTGGATAGGTAGAAAGGGTCCGATTGAATGGCCACCACGTTCCCCGGACTTGACTCCACTCGACTTCTTTTTGTGGGGCTACCTCAAGAATACAGTGTATGAAAATCGTACAAGAACACTTACGTGTGTATTATTGGCCAGAAGAAAATGATGATACAGAAAACGGATTTTCGAATATATGGCGGCTTCGTCACTCCTTCTCCGGACGCCTCAATTATGAGAGGTCATGAATGAAGGAATCTATCCTGTACGTATTTATATAATTAGAGGATGCAAAGGAAAAGTGATATAAATGCATTTTTCGAGAAATTTGTTCAGTTACTCTGAGGGTTCATTGTGTGCCAAGAACTGAAACACTTTTTGAGGTGAAAGTTTACGTAAGAAAATATTTTTGTTCACTGACTCGCAGTATTATTTGTTTTTAGTCATAACTCGCTTTCAAGACAAAGGACAGAATTTTCAACCAATTCAATTTCATCATTTTTATTTTACATCATTCACACAAAATTGTAAAAAACAATATTTTGCCTTATATTTAGTGAGAAATCAAAGTTGGGACTGAAATTAAGCAAAACTTAATTAATACTGATAGGCGTCAAATTCCCTTTGATCCTGTCTTCCATTGTAAAAATTTAACGTGAAAAATCAGAGAATTTCACTTACGAAATCCTCAGAGAAATCCTCAACGTTTTTATAAGAGAAATCAGATAAATAATATAATTTAGCCCCTCCATATACGCAAGACTAATTTCACTGAATTGGTTTCCTCACATTTCGCGAAATTTTATCGAAAACAAAGACAAAGTCTTGAGAAGGAACGCAGTCGTTCATCTTAAAGGTAACTTTTGTGGATTAAATCGATTTTATAAATGAGATGCATCCAAAGTTTTAATCCGATTCCCACTGGTTTAAGTTTCTCACTAAAATGTATGAATCGACAAATGCAATTCCTCTTTCCTTCCATTGAGAAAAATGGCGCATAAAAATGTTTCGGCGTGACTATATTTCGTCGGAAACAAAAAGTGGATTAAGGAAGGTGGTGAAAAATGTTTATCCACAAATTGAGTTCAAATTTATCTTCATGAACAAATTTTGCATCGGTTTTCTCTCTTTAAACATAAACAACGTCTCTCTCTCTCTCTCTCTCTCTCTCTCTCTTTCTATGTTTAAACTTTAATAAATTTAAATGCGGGAAAACCCTCAATTTTACACTTAATTCTAATTTATTGCGTCTTAAATTCTCAAAACACTTATTTAAACCGATAAAAATAATATATTCTACCAAAACATATGAATAAATGTATGAAACAGCACTTCTCTCTCTCTCTGGCACCCGTTGCCATTGGTACCTCCTCGGTATGGGCCGCAAGGCCTTTTGAGGTACTTCTTTTCCTTGTAACTCTCTCTCTCTCTCTCTCTCTTCTCTCCTCTCTCTCTTATATATATATATATATATATATATATAATATATATTATATATAATATATATATATATGGTCGTCGTATCGTTAGAAATGTTGGAATGATTTGTTTGCTACAACGAATGAATTATTAAATAGTGCTCGAATCTTGCTGTTACCGAGTTTACTTGAATCTGCGCATAATATTTAGATTTCGTTCGTGTAAGTGTTTTACTATGGAGAAAACCTCCTCGAAAACAGTCCTCTCTCACTCGTATTTGCTTGTCAATGTCTCGACAGGAAGAACATCAGTATAGCATCATTATGTATGCATTTCATTGTCACTGAAGTATTTTGAAATAACTCCAAGAAACTAATCTGCATGTTATGTGAGGTATGTATGTATGTATGTAACTTGAAAAGCAGTTACCGACGAATGTAGTTGTATCAGTTATTTGCACACACACACACCTACACATATGTACATATAAAGTCCATATTATAAAATCAATATGAGGGTGTTTAGTTTGCATATATACCTTACCTTACAACCTTACAAAGGTTCCACGTGATGATTTCTCATTTCGCGAAAGTCAAGCGTGTCGCCCCTCCTCTCGAGTTGGCCTGGTGAAGTAGTGAGTTGGGTTCTTGCGCTCTCCACCTCTCAGCCAGGTACGCCCGGCTCATCGGGGATTGTTCTGAGCCAGGCGTCAAGTCTTCTTTTGAAGATTTCCACTGCAACTCCCTTCGTGTTTCTTAGGTCTTCGGGCAACTGGTTAAATAGTTTTGGTCCTCTCGCTACAAAACTATTTTCTTTCAGGGTTAAGGATGTTCCCTGTCTCGCCTTCAATTTGGGAATACGACACAGTCTACCGTTTCTACCTTCCACCGTTGTTTGGGGAGTTATGGGATTCAGAGTTAGATTAGGGACTAGTTTCTCCATTATTTTCCAAGTGTAAATAATGATGTATCTCTCTCTTCTCCTTTCCAGTGAATATAGGTCTAGTTCTTGTAACCTTTCCCAGTAATTTAGTTCTTTGCACCCATTGATCTTGGCTGTGAAACTTCTTTGAGTCCCCTCCAGCTGTCTAATGTCTTCTTTTTTATATGGGGATGTTAGGACCGAGCAGTATTCCAATTTGGGTATTATCAGGGTTTTCAGTAGAGGGATCATTATATTCCTATCCCTTCGTTTAAAAGTTCTCAATATCTGATCCGTTATTCTCTTTGCTCTGTTTACTGCTATCTTATTTTGTGTTTCAAATTTCGCATCATCTGTCATTACAACCCCTAAATCTTTTGCTCTGGAATTTCTCTGGACTTCCTGTCCATTTGGGGTATAATATTCCATGGACTTTAGGTCTTCTCTTTTTCCGTACCGTAATAGCTGAAATTTCTCGGTGTTAAACTTCATATTGTTGTCTTCCGTCCACTTGTAAATTTTGTTTATGTCGGTTTGTAGAGATCCTATGTCTTCTATATATATATATATATATATATATATATATATAATATATATATATATACTGTGTGTGTGTGTGTGTGTGTGTGTGTGAAAATTATTTCACGAAAGTAACACGTGAATAAATTTATGATGAAAATAACCACGAAGGAAAACGAAAACACCAAATAGTGCTCAAGCGCTTTCGTCTAATGACATCCTCAGGAATACCGAGTGTTCCTGAGGATGTCATTAGACGAAAGCGCTTGAGCACTATTTGGTGTTTTCGTTTTCCTCCGTGGTTATTTTCATCATATATATATAATATATATATATATACAGGGCGTCCCAAAAAAATGTATACACACTTTAACAGCTGATAGCTCAATTGAAGTTTCTTTCTTTCCAAGTTAAACCCATTAGAATTAATAATGGCAGTCAGACTAAGCTTTGAACAAAGGAAATTCATTCTAAAATGCTACTGGAAGTGTGAAAACGCAGTTGAAGTGCAAATACAGTTTAGGAGGGAGTTTCAAACAGATCCACCAACGTGACTTACCATCACTCGAATTAGAGATAAGTTTGAAGCCGATGGAACTGTTCAGAATGTCCACAAGAAACGTTCCGGAAGACCACGGACATCGACAAGCCCCACAAAGCAAGAAAGAGTACTGGAAACGTATCACCAAAGTCCAAGAAAATCTGTGCGGCAAGCGAGTCGTGAGGTAGGAATTTCAGAATCGTCTGTCCAACGCATTTTGAAGCGCTGTCAATGGAAAAGTTACATTCCAAGATTAGTCCATGCTATTAATGAAGATGATCCGGACCGAAGAGTGGAGTATTGCGAGTGGTACTTGGCACGATGTGGATGTGGATTGGACGAAAGGGTTTCGTAGAATACCCTCCGCGTTCACCAGACCTCACACCACTAGACTTTTTTTATGGGGATACTTAAAAGACAAGTCTACGCTATAAAACCTGCAACAGTCGCTGAATTGAGAGCAGCCATTGAACGAGAATGCACACAAATACCAAACGAAATGTTTCGTGATGTTTGCGATTCCATTGCGTTCGCGTTATCAGCAGTGCCTGGACCAGAACGGACGTCAGTTTGAAAACAGGCGTTGACAAAACAATTAAATAATGTCTGTAGATTCTATTACATTTTGAAAATGAAATGTATTTTAATAAACACTGCCTTTATAAGTATTTAAAGTGTGTATACATTTTTTTGGGACGCCCTGTATACACACACACACAATAATGATTATTTATGGACATCTAATGAATTTGGTTTAAAAATGTCCCATTCAATTGATCTGTGTTTATATTGGATATCTTTGATATAAGCAAAGGACGTGGTAAGGTAAATCACAATATTCTGTTTCAAAAATTAGAAGACAGGACTGTTTCATTGTTTGTATTAAATATACTGAAATTTTGGTACATATCAACGTACTCTTCGAGTGTTTTGGTTCTTCATTCGGAGTTCGACAAAGGTCCTTGCTTTCTCCCCTGCTGTTTAATATACAGTATATACATATTAATAACTTAATTACTTCTCTTGATGAGAAGGATGTTTATACTGCAGATGTTGGATGTTGTATAGATAATATGAGGATAAATAACTTAATCTATGGTGATATATGGCATTAATAAACCCTTCAGCTAAAGATCTAAATCAGCTTATAAAAATTTGCAAATTATATTCGCAGAACCATGATATAATTTTTAATGTTGCTAAAATTAAATTTATGCAGTTTCATTTTAAAACTCAAATCACTCAGCTATTATTAGTTTCAAAATGAAAGGTGAACCAATAGAGCAAGTACAAGAATTTAAGTATCTTGGTCAAATTATCACCAACTCCTTGAGTGATAACTTAGACATAAGAAAACAACATCGAGGTTCTGCGCTAAATCAAACATAATTATAAGAAACTTTAGATTCTGTACAAACGAAGCTAAAGACACTCTTTTTATCGTACATTCTACACTAATGCTTATGGGTAGCAGCTCTTGGCTAATTATAGAAAAAGGTTTTGGCAGAATTCTAAATTTGTTTTATAATAAATCTTTATAAAGACCTTGCATAAATTATTTCCAACACGCTTACCTTCGCGAATGTTCGTAACTATAATGTTTTGAGCCTTCCGAAGGTAACAAGACATGTTCAATACAATCTAATACAAAACATTCACAACTACAACTCACGCAATCTACTGTCCAAGCTATTCATCGGCCCGGCTTTATATCTTCTAAACTACGGGTTTCATGGTATAAAAAAAAATGTTTTTCTATATTAGGGCATGGTTAATTAATCATTTTTAGGAAAACGTGATGAATGATGAAATTTTCTAATCAATGATTAAATTATTAAATGATTAAAAAATTATTAAAAATTACTTACTTCTGAAAAGAGTAAGAAAGAGCTTTATTGTTTCTGTTCCGTGAGATAAGACCGAAGAAAACATTTTGCTCAAACAATGAGTTTGCTTTAGTTCAACAAATCGGGCATGGGCGGATTAGACAGTTTATACATGCAAAAAATTGCCGCATTCAAATGATACATTACAAAATTTAAGGCAAAATGATGCTGAAATTATGAGGAAAATTAATCATTTCCCATCATTTGAAAAAATATTTTTTGATTACTTAATGATTAAATTCGAAACAATGATTAACTGATTAATCAGAACCCTGCCCTAGTGTATAATTATACAGTAGCTCCACCTAACGGCGTTATTGGTATTTTCATTACTTTTATTTTGTTAGTTCTGATTTTTTTTAAGTTCTTATTACTTTTATTATTACTTATATCATATGTACTTTTATTTTACTTTTTAGTCCAATTTTATTTTTTTTAATTTTATTATAAGCTGTATACGATGGAAGTTACTTTTTTCTGCCAATAAAGTTTCTCAGTTTCATTTAATTAATTCCTCTAACGCGATACCCGTACACACACAGGTGGAATCTATATTCTTATACCAGCAAGTGTATAAGACTTATTCGTAACGACATACCCAAATTCCATTCTCCATTTTTTTTCTTATTAGAATTTTTCCTTGCTTCCCGAATCCAATTCGCTACTCTATTCATACGAGAACAGACTCTGCGACTTGGCAAGTCTCTCTTCATTTGTTATTCATGGTCGGACACCAGACTCTCACCAGAGCAAGTATTCCATTAATTTTAAATAATGTGTCAGATTGACGATCGAAAGCTGGATCTCAATTCACCATTTCCCTCGCACGATAACAATCCCTTTTCTAAGAGATAAACATCAAAGTCGTTACGCTGTAACAATCTTTTCAATCGCCCTATTTACGTTCTTGGCATGATAAAGTTAAGCTCGGTAAGGTTAGATTATATTTGGGCGTTAGATTATGTAAGATTATGTAAGAGTTTAGGTTATTTAGGTAAAACGAGAAGTGGAAAACGCCTTTTTCTTTATTTTAGCTTTTTCTGTGAATATACAGAGGGTAGACAAATGTAAATAGACAACCTAGGTTTTTCCATAGTTGAAAATTTGATAATAAAAGTTAGTAAATAATAACGGAGTTATTGAATGGTGTTGCTTTTCCTTTTGCATTATGTAAAACTGACACACGTTCTAGTATTCCATTAATAAATTTTGCCATTTGTTCTCGAGTACAATCATCGTGGTGCCTATTAATTTTTGTCAACCTTCTGAATTAGTTTACAAAACTCAATAGTATATTAGAATTTCGTAAAAACTTAAACTAAAAATTCTCCTCCGAGATTGTTCCATATATAATATTTAAACAAAAGAGAGAGAACATATTGAAACAGTTTATAAATGCATGAATTAAAATTTCACTCAATTAAGACCGTACTATAATTTTATGGGGGCATCCTAACCTCTTTCTTCAATGGATGTTGATAAGAGATCTATGTTTGCAACATCACAACAAAATATGATCAACGTTCCTTCCATCCGAAACAAGTCTATCACACATATTATGAGACCCATCATTTTATTATGTATAACATATATATAATAAATTTAGGGTGATTCAAATATGGGGGTAAAAAAAATTTTTTTATATTTTAATGTGTTCAACCCTTTAAATGGTTCATTTCAGCATAAAAACAACTATCCTAAAATATTTTAGAAATTTCTAATTTTTAGGGGTTGCTACCAGCAATTAAAAATTGACAGAACGACTCAAATTGTCAAATTTTTCCACACCACCCAGGGGGTACAGTACAAGGCGCATTGCTTTTTTTTAATGTGGAAAGCTTCCCCGTAGGTCCTACCATAACCACAAGCATGCATAATTAAACTAGCATGATATTTGAGACATTAGCTGTACTTACTTCATCAATGTTTCTTTCTTTCTATCAGGGTAAACAGCCCTGTAGTTTTTCACTACTTGTAGCAAGAATTGTTTTTGATCTTCGTCATGTGTTAGTATTTTATTATATTCATCCATTAATTTTACTCCTCTTTCCGCTATATCATTCACGACTTTCCACTGTTTGATAGATTTCTTAGCGGAGTTATACTCTTCATCATTATGCCATTCTTTAGCATCTTTGAGTAAAAATTTTGAACTAAATTCTGTTATTGTAAAGAATCTTTGAGTATTTGATGTGACAAAATCTTCTAATTTATTCGTTGGAATAAGTGCAGGATCTAGAAAAGCCCGTTTTGCAGGAAGAGTTTCTGTTGTATTTTGCAAGGCCTTTACAATTTTGTTTTTCGTTTCAGTAGGCACTTCATCATCATAAAAGGCCAAGGCTACCAGTTCTTCTGATAGGTACCAGAGGTGACCTAACAGTTTTTTAATAGCAACAAATGCAATTGTGTCATTTATTTGTTTGTAGACTACAAGATTCTGTAATAATTCCAGATCAAGACGAGGAGCGCAAGATGGCACAGGAGCTGTAAACCATGCCTTTACATATAACCGAGTAGCAAATAGACAGATGTCTTTTAGTCCTTTTTTGTCTTTTACAGAAATTTTGAACTGAGATTTCAACATAAAAGTTTTTAATGAATATGTAATTTTGGCCATCCACCTAGTCCGATGAAGTCCCGCTGGATGTTTAAATTTGATTCCACCTTTTGGTTCACCTCCCCAAAAAATAATTGTTAACTGCAATAGTTGTAGGTAATCGTCTCTTCGTTAGAATGTATCTAGTTGATTTGCTGCAAATATAATTATGTCATCTTTGATGTCATGAATATTTTCAGAGATATCTGGATCTGATAATGCTGTTTCGTAGTCCTCCTTATTAATGCTTGACCATTTTTCTCTGAACTTCTTAAAAAGGACTATATCTTGGCCAGAAGATGGTGATAAAGACTTTGAAACAACAGCTTCCAGCATAATTTCAAATATGTGGTGTCGACATGCCAGCCACAATAAATCGTTGTCGAATTTTTGTTCTAGAAGAATAGCTGCACCATTTCTAGGACCAATATTGGCTGCCGTTGTATCGAAACACGCATTTTATTTGTTCGCAGATGCCCCATTCAAGCGATGTCTGATTGTTTGCATTAAAACTAGAGACGCATTTCTGTCACTCAATTTTGCAACATCAAGACTTCCTAATAATTAATTTATCATCAAACAATTTTGTACGTTTGCCAACCTTACTTTTCCATGTTGAAGGTTGTGCAGCACAGAAACCAGATTCATCACTTTTACTCTCTTCTGATTCTGATGATGTACTGGTGAGTATGACAGCCTCTTCATTCTTCTTTCTTTTGATCTCTTCTTCTGCTTTCCTCTTTTCATAACGTTGTTGCTTTTCTGCTGCTCTTTGCTCGTTTTTAGCAACAGCCTTATTAATGGTACCCATTTTTCCATGACGTCCTTTCTCACGTTGCATTTTCAAGAATTTCTTATCTTCTATTTTTATAAGCTGCATAGCATTCTCATGAGCAATGTCAAATAAGTTTTCCAGTTTATCTTTCCATTTTTCTTCTTTATTATTTAAATTTTGTGATCTTTTCAATTTGTTTGCTTTGTTTTTCTTAAGCAGCTGCCATTCCTTTAGTATTCCTTGAATTTTATCTACTACATGTATTCTTTGTTTTGCTGGTATTCCTGCTTTTTTCCAAACTGCTAGCACATCATCCGCAGTAGAGCAGCATGATTCTCTAATGCCTTGCTTTTTAATATTTCTGTAGTGCATGAAGAGGGCCATCATTTCCTTCTCTGATGGTAATACGGATGTTTTTAGTACTGCAGAGGGCTGCCCAATTAGCCATACTTCAGTTTCTTTTCTCGTAGAACTTCTCCCAACTGAGCAACTGGGTGATGGTGAGTTAGGCCTAGCTTCCATAATCGATTAATTGGTATCAAAATTACGAGTTCCAAGCACCAATTAAAAGCAAGCTAGTATATAAACCATTAATTAAAAATTCTGAACTATAAACAATTAAACATAAAATCATAAGTTGTAAAAACAAACAAATTGAAAAAAAGGGAAACTTTGACGCCTGGTAGCACATAGTAAATTTTATTTAAAATTCACCAAATTTGGCATACACTACTTTTTTGTCATAGGGAACAAAAATACAGGTTGAACAATTAAAAAAAAACTTTGATTTTTTTGAATCCCCCTAATATATATATATATATATATATATATATATATATATATATATATATATATATATACCTTTCAACATTTCAACCTTTCAAAGGTTCCGCGCGATGATTCCTAATTTCACGAAGGTCAAGCTTGTCGCCCCTCCTCTCGAGTTGGCCTGGTGAAGTAGTGAGTTCGTTTCTTGTACTCTCCACCTCACATAGCCAGGTACGCCCGGCTCATCGGGTATTGCTCTGAGCCAGGCGTCTAATCTTCTTTTGAAGATGTCCACTGCAACACCATTCGTGTTCCTTAGTTCTTTGGTCAGCTGATTAAACAGTTTTGGTCCTCTCACAACAAAACTATTTTCTTTCAGGGTTAAAGATGTTCCCTGTCTCGCCTTTAATTTGGGAACACGACACAGTCTTTCTTTTCTACTTTCCACCGTTGTTTGTGGAGTTACAGGGTTCATAGTAAGATTAGGGACTAGTTTCTCCATTATTTTAAAAGTGTAAATAATGGTGTATATCTCTCTCCTCCTTTCCAGTGAATATAGGTTTAATTCGCGTAACTTTTCCCAGTAGTTTAGTTCTTTGCACCCATTGATCTTGGCTGTGAAGCTTCTCTGAATCCCTTCTAGTTGTCTAATGTCTTCTTTTTTATATGGGGATGTTAGGACCGAACGGTATTCCAATTTGGGTATGATCAGTGTTTTCAGTAGAGGAATCATTATATTCCTATCCCTTCGTTTAAAGGATCTCGGTATCTGCCCAGTTATTCTCTTTGCTCTGTTTACTGCTATCTTATTTTGTGTTTCAAATTTCGCATCATCAGTCATTACAACAGTAGTATGGGTGGGAGAGTGCAAGAATGTTGCAGAGATAATGATCAATGTTGCAAAGGGGGAGGGGTTTGCAGTGAAGGGGGTAGGGTAATGCATGCAACAGTTCAATGTTGCCAATGGGGAAGGAGAATGTTGCAGGTGCAACAAGGGGTCATGAAACTTTGAGGCGGCGTTATCCCCCAAGAGAAAGACAGGAGAAGGAGAGAAAGGAAGAGGTGTTCACCTGGCAGGAGCCAAGTGCATATTAACACTTCAGCCGACTCGCCGCTGTTTTATTAGTTGTAAATCAGCCAGTTGGCTTAATCCGCCAGTTGGCTTAGAAGGTGTAAATGGCTTGTACAGGTTGAGTTGCCAGATTGTGCTATTTATTTAATTAAATCATATATTATTGACTGTTGGCTTAGAAGGCGTAAATGGCTTGTTCAGGTTGAGTTGCCAAATTGTGCTACTTATTTAATTAATTCTTAACAGTTGGCTTAGAAATCCGTCAGTAGGTTTAGTAGGCGTATCCAGCCATTTGGTATAATTAATTATCGTTTACAACCAAAAGAATTAAATAAAACACCATTACATCATTCTGTTTAGTTAGACAAAATATTGTAAATATATAGAAAATAAATATACATTGGAATGATAAAAAAATAATAATAATAATAGTATAAGAAATATGAATTTCAGGATATATATATATATATATATATATATATATATAATATACACACAAATTATATTAAATAATTAAATATATCGAAAATAAATACATACACTTTATCTTCTACTGCACAAAATAAAAAATAAGAAATACAAAACGTAATAACCGTCAATATAGCAGTACAGGAGAAATATATATACACACACACAATTATGTTAAATATATTGAAAATAAATACATTTCACTTTGTTTTACTGCGCAATACACTAAACTCACACGTAATCGAGTCTGCAATTACATCGTTATTGCTTTGCATTACGCAGTATATGCGGTTTAATATTATTTCATCGCTCAAGGTATAGGTAAATCTGTACTCTATATAAATGGCCTTCATATCGTTCAGTACTATTTTGGTACCCACTTTACATCAGGTTGGCAAGTTACCTTTAAATACGGTTAGAATATAATCAAAAGCACGCACAAAGCGTTCATCGTTAGCCACAACGTCAAATACAAGTATATAAACACGCCTTTCCAATCAAGGGTTTATTTCTACCGACCCGAGCTTTTCAATCGTGAACTCATCTTCACACTGCATAGCTACAGTTGAAATAATCTTCTAAATCGTTACGACAGCTGCTCATTATATAAAGAAATAGTTCTTCAGGGTGAACGGTGTAGGTGAGCTCAGCCCTGTACCGACCAAGCACTTTGTACCAAAGTTCATGATATTTCAAAGTCTAAACTTTTCAAATGAGCGTCCAGCTCTAGACCATTCTCACCTTGTTCAGCCCTACAGTCGGTAAACCCATCGAACAGAGCGGTGTATGCGTATTCAAGAACCGTATCAAAATAAAGCATATCCATAACACGCGCGTCTAATATAGGCTTCAGCTTGCGGAATCCGACGATTTCAAACATTCTGTCGAGGATGAAACGGTTTCGCGTAGGGACAAGAGCGTTATTATCAGAAGCATTCTTCCACATCAGCCGTATATCAATGCATGGCCGATCGTTATTTATACGCAACGTACAAACAACGGCATATGAGGGGGTGTCACTAATCTGCTCTTTTCTTGTACGTACAGCTGCAGGAATTTTATAACGATCTTCACTCCACTTCTCAACTATCACGAAGATTCTATTCATCTCCTCGACACTTAAATAAACAACATTCCGTTTGTTTGTTTACAATCCGTTTCCAGTACATAGTTAACGGTACCGGATTTACGCCTGAACACGGGCAACGACTTCGTCACGGACACATCGTACACGGCGTTGAGAATGCTGCTCAAAGGAAGTTCCATCGTATTCAAGGAGCGCACGCCTTCTCGGTTCAAGCTCTGAGATAACTATGAGCCACATGCAACGCATCGGCTCCACGGGAGGAGTGAGTCACACCATAAGCTAATGAAACGTGTACGGCGCTGTTCCAACATGAATCGTTGTATCCCATTATATTGGGTAGATGTTTTGAGAAATTTTCCGATACATGAAGTAATATCGGTTTTAAAGCTTTCACTCCCACTCCCCAGAATACGTACCAGATATTTTTGCAAAGGGGGATTTTCACGACCTAAACACATTTTATAACGGTTTTAATGTTTTATCACTCACCGCACGTTCATTTCCACAAACTAAACATCTTCACATTCCGGCGCTCTATTTGAGAGGAACATATGCCCATATTTTTCCTTTTGGTTTAACAAGCGATACTCGTCTGTAAAGTCTGTTAAAAACTCACACAAGGCATTAGCCACAACCTCACTGCAAACTTCGTCATGATATATATTAATATAGTGATAAAAATACTTAAGATTCTCCATGATGACAAGATTTACATTCTCAGTCGCAGGGCACGAGTACTCGGTATGATGCAACACGATATAATATCGCTTGTCACACCACTCATCAACAAGACTCACTATTCATATCCGTTGCTTCTCTTCTGCACGTGTTGTTTCTTTTACTTCACGGTATATGTAAACTTTTATGAAGTGTAGTCCTACAACATAGTTCAATACATCACTTGTCCCACGAAATCCTACAATGCTCTCACCAGAATAGCCATAGAGTATTTGTACATCTTGCTCCTTCGCACGATTCAATGTAGCCTTAAAAGCATCAAAGGAGGGTGGAATAGGGAGTTTTTCAGTATCCACTACATCTTGACACTTTGCAGAATACCATTTCATAAACGTCGAACACGCAGTATTAAAGGGAGCCATTACTATTTTCTGTCTACGCGGGAGAATACACGTCTGAGGTCCAGGGCTTACTGCGAACAACTGAGCACGCAGGGAAGCCCAGGTAGTAGCATGACTCACGTTGCTGGTCTTACAGTGGGCGGAGCTTAGAACTTTCTCCTGTGAACACACACACAGAGGAGAAATTGAAACGCTAATTGAAACACGATTTATTTAATAAACGAAATATTCAAGGTGTGTGTGTGTGTGTATATATATATATATATTTACATTTACAAATACGTGTAATAAATAAGTTAACAATAGACACATCAAAGATTATATTCAAGGTGTGTATATATATATATATATATATATATATATATATATATATATATATATATATATATATATTTACAAATACGTGTAATAAATAAGTTAACAATAGACACAAAGATTATGGTATCCAAAGGGTACGGTATCATAGGTACCTGGTAACGTTTCCTATAGTTGTTACGGCACACCTTTGTACACCTAAGTTCCTTCACGCCCCCAGCTTCTGCGCCTGAAAATTGTGGGTGCCTATAGTTAGTTGGGGCTGCCGGTCGCACTCATCATCTTCATCATCATCCAAGCACACTAGATCCTTCAACGATTCATAGTTAACGACCCGCCGATTCGCCTGGTTGAACGTGATACCCTTTACCTTCACGATATATTTCATATCCTTCCCCACCCTCACCCGTACCCCATAAGTTTTTGGCCCTGTTGAGACAAAAGAGTCGGCGTATGCGGTGTCTCCATACTCATCCTTGATCTCATCAGTCAACTCACTGAGGAATTCACCAATAGGAGGCATGTATTCACCCTCCCTCTCTGTGAATATCACACTATCTGTATCAGCGTACAATACCCTCCGCCCAAGATAATGCAATAGGCCCCAAAGTTTGATGCGTACGTAGGCCGTTGTGAAGCTGGCTACAGGTATGTTCGTAACCCGTGAGGTATCTGTGGCCAATTCGGTATTGTTGTACTTTATTATGTAAGTATTACCTACATTCATGATCTCCATGACCTCTTTATCGGGAGCGTTGGCATAATCCCAGACTTCATTATAACTTTGTGCCAAATGAACGTTCTCTTGGTAACGGTCAAGCTGTATACCTTCACGGTCACGGTAACGTTGAATAAAGGCCGACTTTTCATTTTCGGTATCAACTCCTCGCGGATACCCTGATGCTTCGACCTTATCTTTCAAAAAAGCGTTTATATATGGCATGAAAAGGTTGGGCAGCGTCTGAAACCTCCACATCTCATGTATCTTCAATATGCTGTAGCCATGGCGAACAGCTAGATCCAGCTCTGGACTTGTATATACACCTCTAATCTTGCACTAGTGACGTGTATGGTCACAATCACCATTGTTCTCTTCTGCACACTTCACGCACAAGGGAAACATGAGCTTGTGATCGTTAACGACGGGTAAGATCGGCATCCACAAATCGCGAGGGGGAGCACGTCTACGAAAGAAAGGCCGAAATAGTACCCGCTCAAATTTGTTGAGAACACCTCGATGGTAGGTAGGTCAGGCCCCAACAATTTCTCAGGGGCTCCTATGGAATAGGGATTGTTCTTCATCACGTAGGGGTATAAAGAACAGAAGTCGTAGTAATGGAGTTTCACACCCTCCGTAGGCGGAAAGTATAGCTTGAAGGGATTTGTACGCCCTCCGAACAAGCTATCACCGCATTTGAGAGGATCCAGCACCATTGAACGTTTGATCGTGTTTATTTCTTCACGGTACTGCCCATCTGTCTCCATCCGTGCATCATACTCATACTGCCACAAGACTTTGTGAGTGAACTTGGAGCCTATAAGTTGATCAAGGGTGCGGGTCCACGCAAGACTGTCGGCAGGAGATCTACCGTGGATATCTCCTACGATTCCACACTTATGACGGGGGCATCCGTGCCACCAGCAACCGTTAAAGGAGTACACAGTCTTCTCACCAGTGACACAGTTTTCACTTAGACCATCAACCCAAAAAACACGACCATTAACCTTAATGGGCACTTCACCCGTGTTGCGGGCATGCTTTATGCGGGCATGCTGCTGAAGGTGTATGAGCCAGTAAATAGCCTTGTGCCCATAACTGCGGGGATTGTTTCTGTGAATAACGGTTAAGGTGTCTTTAGGCATGAAGTTATTCTTGAATACCGTAAAACATAATGAGGCGATGGTGGTTGCGACTTGCAACGGATCGCATTTGAAACGGCCTAGTACATCCTTCTAAAGGCCTGGAAACATACTCTAAACACGCGCACATCATTCACGCAATAACGCTCACATTCATCAGCTATATTATAAGGATTAGATTCATTAAAACTGTTGTAGTATCAATTAAAATCTTCACGTTCTTCTGTACTCATGCATTCATAGTTAAAGTAATGTTTGGGCGGAGGTAGTCCTACGTAATTTAAAGTTTCGCTAGTGAGGAATGTATAAGGGAAATATCCTTTTGAAACTTCAGCAGCTACACCCATCACCTTGGGTAGCTTTGCTAATTTACAAGGTGTGAATAATAGTGTCTTTAAACTGTACATTACCTCTTATTTGCATCTGTATTAGCTTGTTGCCTCTTTTCAAAGGATCACCTGTAAATATCTCAGATGACTCGTGCTCAAGCAACTCCTTATAAAGGAACTGTGTGTCAAATTTTGCCCCGTTATGGGTGAGAATATACAGTCATTTTTTTAACTTGTCCGCTAACTTGACAATATAGGACACAAAGAGTTTCACAGGGCTATCGTGGGCATTCGTTTTAAAAACGTTTGTCCGTTTGCCACATTTGTGACACTCATCACACTCGATCTCCATACACTCATCACCGATAGTCTGGCTCACAAGTAAATGTGGAACAACCTCTTTGGTTTCAATGCTTTACTCTATCCGCCTTATATTTGTCATGGCATGTAGGACAGTGAATTTCATCACATTTATGCTTCAAATTCCCCCAATTATCCATCATATGAAACATACTACATTCACATATTCTCATTTTCCTGCACGTGCCAATTGATTTATGGAGCTCAAAACAGTTATTATTGAAAAACGTGCGTCTACACACATACAATCCCTCTTCTCAGCTTCAACTACACAGCTTTCACATTTGGGGCTTTTACGCTGCTCACATACCATGTGACAATCTTTACAATGTTTCACTATATCATCCGCAAACTCGATACAGCCCTTACACAAATCATGATGTCGTCCATATTTTCGACTTTTATCATAACTCGCGTAAAGGCTCCTTATATTACGGATGGGGAGATACGTTGTCCCTGACAGTCCTAAAACAAGTAGGGGTCTTGTACGATTTCTCACAACTTTTAAAAACATACAGTTCTACGACGATCATCCATTCCAAATACGACTATACGAACATTTATTTCCTGTTCTACCCTTCTCAGCTCCTCAGGAACCATATTACAGTCAAACTCGAGTTTACAGTCTACAGCTAGTTTACGGGCACGCTCCACTACCGTAGGCAACCAAATGTTTTGGATCCATGTATTTAGTACAGTAAACATACGAGCTATAAAACCGCAACCACGATCGACGTTTATATGCCGTCTACAAATAGCCTGACATTTGAAGTTAAGAGTATAAGGTGTGACACTATGACCCGCAACACGGAATACACGGTCAATATTTATCGTGAAGTTATTCATATTGAAGGCTATACTACTTTGAGAGGCCTGCATTACATGGCCTAATATATACTCCATATCTTCAGCTGCCAAGCGTCTGAACGGTATTACTCCCCAAAAATCATCTACATCGCCGTCATCTGACCCGAATCCAAACACACATTACACAAATGGATATTGCAAATTTAAAAAGAAGTGCGAGTGCCACCATCTTACTGTCTGCAACACCTATGCAAGATATGGGAGGTGCAAATACGGAAAAAAATGCCGTTACCATCACTCTCAAAGGAACGCAACGGGTGAACAGGAAAAACGAACATCAAAGAAGGATACCAGTTTTTTAGACGTAGCCAACACAATTCAGCTGCTAAATACTATCCAGCAAATACAAAGTCAGCTGACAAATATAGGAATCCGAGAGCCGAACAGAAGGCACGCACAAAGACACTTCATGCGTTATCGGGACAACAGGTACCGACAAAGATAAAAAGAGGCAAATTCTCGGACGACCACAAGGCAACGAAACCGGCACAACCATTAGAAAACGAATCGGAACCACCTGTATGTGAAAACGACAGAGAAAAAATAAAAATAATCCTAGCCATCATTCAGGGCCTTAAAGCAAATCATTCCCCGGACAAAGTTTTATACCTGAAAGGACTCATGCAAGAAGCCGGAGCAGACTTTGCATGCCTCACGGATGTGCATAGATGCATTGCCCATCCCGATATCTACTGTACAGTTCCCTTTTGCATAGTATTTACATACGGTATTTTCTACGCTTCTACTTCTTGTTATCTTATTATTTTCAATGTTCTTAATTTTGGTATTACCATTATTTTTCTTTGCTGTTTATTTCCTACGTTTTTAGTTATCTTTTTATCATTTCGCTCGTTGAACAGTTTTACTACCTCGCAACTTTTACTTCTCTTTTCTTTCATCTATGTCTTCATTCCGTATTATATTGTTCATATTGTTAATCGTTATTATATTGTTATTCGTTATTATATTGTTATTCGTTATTTACTCCTCTCTCTCATCCACCCGAATGTTCATATACTGTATATTCATATAACCTTTGGTTGGCTTCCGCCAGAATTGTTCATTCTGACGAAGGTCAAGCTTTTCACTCCACCTTAGACCTATAGTTTAACGTGGAATCCGAACCACGCCCCATCAGCAGCCCAGCGTCTTAACCACTAGGCCAACTAGGGTACCCATTTATCTACCAACCACTTTCTTTATTGTGTGGAAGGATGAACAGCTGGGTTTTGCTGCGCGCCGGTTGCCGTCGGGTCTCGAACCCGGGGCAGATGGATTCGTAGTCAGCGACGCTAACCACTACACCACCGAGGCGCATTTGTTATATATATATATATATATATATATATATATATATGGGAATGAACTCAGAATGGTGCCCTGAGTTTTTCATGAAACACAGTTTTTCTTTTTCATGATGCTAGCCCGACGTGGGCAACGGGTCACTCGCAAAGAGGTCCCACAAATATAGCTTCCCTCACCAGCTATCTGCAAAGCAGACAGGATCCAGCTTTGGGACATGGATCTAGGGTTTAAAGCAGCCTAGCCCTGCTACATTTAGAACCTCAATATAAGCAAAAGACTCGCTACCTTCACGTCAGATTGAATACATCCAAGAAAAAGGGGTAACTATTATATTTTTAGCCAAAACCAAAACTTATACCTCAACTGCCAGAATTGAGCGTCCATTTTTCAGAAGAGTTCCTTGTTCCATGCACTGTCTGTGTGTATCATAAAAAACTCAGGGGACCATTCTGAGTTCATTCCCATCTTGAAACGGACATGTTATGTGCCTTTAAAAGTGGACGCTCAATTCTGCCAGTTGAGGTTTAAGTTTTGGTTTTTGGCTAAAATATAATAGTTACCCCTTTTTCTTTGATGTATTCAATCTGACGTGAAGGCAGCGAGTCTTTTGCTTATATTGAGGTTCTAAATGTAGTGGGGCTAGGCTGCTTTAAACCCTAGATCCATGTCCCAAAGCTGGATCCTGTCTGCTTTGCAGATAGCTGGTGAGGGAAGCTATATTTATGGGACCTCTTTGCGAGTGACCCGTTGCCCACGTCGGGCTAGCATCATGAAAAAGAAAAACTATGGTATTTGTCATTTACCATTACTTATTCGGACTATAGTGGATTTAATTATCCCAGAAGAGTTCCTTGTTCCATGCACTGTCTGTGTGTATCATATATATATATATATATATATATATATATATATATGAAAATTATTTCACGAAAGTAACACGTGAAAAATATTTATGATGAATATATTTTCATATATATATATATATATATATACGTGTATAATATGATGTGTATTGAAATTCTAATGTTATGCTATGGATACACCATTTCATCTAAAGTATTTCTTGGCGTGACAATCACACATGAAAGCTTTTAACGTGTATTAATTTTCTTGTTGGATTTTTCTGTAATAAACCTGAAAGCTTTTCACTTTAAGCGAAAAATGTTCCATATATATATATATATATATATATCAAAGCTATTGACTTCTCCTTAGGGAAACGGAGCTTACAGATGAACAGAAGGACCAACACAACGGCAAACATTTTCATTTATTTTTTGTACTTCAGACGTTTCGACAAATCTTTTGTCATCATCAGTGAATTAAGTCTTAAAACCTTAAAACAAAAATAAAAAATGAAAATTACATCAATACAATATTAAAACCATTAAAATTAAAACCTTAAAACAAAAATAAAAATAATGAAAATTGCATCAATACAAAATTAAAATCATTAAAATTACATCACTACAAAAAATTAAAATCATTAAAATTAAATTAAATTACCTCAACAGGTAAATACACAATGTTTACATCAACCTCCATACTTGACAAAACCTAAGAGAAAACTGTATGGTCAGTAAATTAGAAGGTATGATATGACTGTGAAAATCGGTTGGTTAGTTAAAAGAGCTGTAATTTGTAAGATGAACTATTATTGTTAATGGAGGGTTTGTTTCTATAGATGTACAAAGATTCTAAGATTCGGAGTTCTGTGAGGTTATTGGATCTAGTTAGAATTTCAAACTGAGTTTTGTGAAAGGGATGGTTGTTTTCATTACTATGGTTTCTAATTGCGGACGGTTGGTACGGACTGATAAGCCCAAATGTTGAGAAAGGGGTACCTCCAGTTGGAGTTGAGTACTGCCAATATACGCAACCTTACAGCTGTCGCACGTGTATTTGTAAACAACATTAGGGCATACAGTTTTGGGGAATTCATCTTTGAACTTTAAAAAATTTGATAAGTTAAGTGGGTTGACGAAGGCGAATCTAAAATTTATTTGGGGATAACTAGACTTGAGCAGTGTGGACAATTCACCTCGAATACGCAATGATAAATAACCATAAAAAGATAATTTAATATATCTGGTTTCTTTTTGTACTGTAGTTATGGGGAGTTTATTATTAAAAGTGTTATTTAAAAATTTCTTTAATTGGTTATGAAAAAGATTAGAAGGGTAGTAATTATTAATAAAGTACTGTCTTAAAAATTTAAATTCTTCGTTTAATGAAAAGTAATCTGAACAAATACGGTAACTCTTGTTAATAATGTTACTATAGCACTAATCTTATATTTATAAAACATACAACTTAAATAATTGGTTCCCAAGCCAGTAAAAGTTTGTTTTCGAAATAGTGAGGTCTGGAACTTATTATGAGCCGTTTAACTAGAACATCCAGGAAAGGTAAATTATTATTTGTTTCGTTTTCACATGTGTACTTAATATTACTATGTTGTTTATTAAGATAATGAAGAAAAAGTTTTATGTGTGAAGGATGTTTAAATATTAAGAAAGTGTCATCCACGTATCTTCTGTAATATATGGGTTTAAAACTATTAGGACAACTTTTCAACCAAATTTCTTCGTAATGGCAAAGAAATGCATTTGCTAGTGTTGGGCTCAACGGGGAACCCATAGCTACCCCATCAATTTGGTTGTAAAGGTTGCTATTAAATAAGAAAAGATTATCAAAACACGCTATTTCGAGGAGGTTTTTGTAGTGATGTAATTTTAATGATTTTAATTTTGTATTGATGCAATTTTTATTATTTTTATTTTTGTTTTAAGGTTTTAATTTTAATGGTTTTAATATTGTATTGATGTAATTTTCATTTTTTTTTTTATTTTAAGGTTTTAAGACAATTCACTGATGATGACAAAAGATTTGTCGAAACGTCTGAAGTACAAAAAATAAATGAAAATGTTTGCCGTTGTGTTGGTCCTTCTGTTCATATATATATGCCCCTTGGTGGTGTTGTGGTTTGCGTTGCTGACTACGAATCCATCGGCCCCGGGATCAAGACCCGGTGACGGCAGCCGGCGCGCAACAAAACCCAGCTGTTTATCCTTCCACATAATAAAACACAATAAAAAGAAAGTGGTTGGTAAATAAAGCTGTGCTGCTGGTGGGGCGTGGTTCGGATTCCACGTTAAACTGTAGGTCTAAGGTGGAGTGAAAAAAAACTTGACTTTCGTCAGAATGAACAATTCGGGCGAAGCTAACCAAAGGTAGGGTTGCCAGACTTTTTGGCGGACAGACGGGGACAATAAAATTTTTGTATTTCGATATCAATATATTGATGCATAATTTACATATATTCATATAAAATTTGTACATAATAATTTCGATTAAAACAAAATGAATTTTTCAACATAAATTAAAATGAATAAACATTTTCGGTGCTACTATAGCGTGATTCCTACCGGTGACTTCGATACCAACGAAAATATCACGACTTAACCTAACCAATTATCAAGGGCGTCTAGTTGATCTATTATTAATTATAACATTGTTTCTGGAATAGTATTTACTAATAGATCAACTGTACGCCCTTGATAATTGGTTAGGTTAAGTCGTGATATTTTCGTTGGTATCGAAGTCACCGGTAGGAATCACGCTATAGTAGCACCACATTTTCTTTCAAACAAACAAACAAAACAAATAAATTTGTTTTCCAACAAATAACAAATGAGCCAAACAAATAAGCATTTGTTTAGGCAGTGAATATTTATGATATACATATATTTGTTGATTACGCCTATGATAATTACGGCGACTCTTTGGGCAATGCATTTTTTTAGTTGACTAAATGGTAAGCATCGTTTTCTGCTTTGTTTCAAAACGAGTCGATCATTGAGGCACTTCATCAAATGTACAGAGTCATGCAAGAAGTAAATAGACACCCTTAATTTTATGGTAAAATGTATGCATCCAAATTTTTTTGCCATTATTATGACTAATATTCGTTTCCTTTTTTTAGATTGTAATATACCCATCCTACAACATGCCTCGAACACAAGATATAGCTGCACGTCCATAATAACCAAGCTGATGAAGATAGTTTACTGCTGTTCTTGGGCTAATTTTGAGTTTTTCTGCCACTTCTGAAGCTTTTAAACGAGGGTTGTTCTCAACAGATCTTCGAACAAAACGAAGACATCTGTCAGAAGGCCCAGGTCGACCAGGTCGTGATTCAATTGATGTTTTGCCCTTTTCTTTAAATTGGACTATTATTCTGTTAACAGTAGAAAAGGGTATTCCGAGATTCCTAGCTATTTGTCGCTGGGACAGTCCACCCTCAGATTGACCAACAATCCGTCCTCGTTGAAAGTCAGAAATTTCTTTGGAATCTTGTGTTCGAGGCATGTTCTAGGATGGGTATACTACAATCTAAAAAAAGGAAACGAATATTAGTCATAATAATGGCAAAAAAATTTGGATGCATACATTTTACCATAAAATTAAGGGTGTCTATTTATTTCTTGCATGACTGTATATATTACCTTGCCAATATTTAAAAATAAGCAATCGTAAAATCCGAGAACCGGGACATCTGGCAAACCTAACCAAAAGGTGTATATGTATATATCCGATAAAATTTCATGTAAGAAACGTCATTATTATTTTTAGTGTTTTTTAAATATAGTTTACATAACTTAGTAATCCTTTAATTTTTCATATTTTCTCGGTCGTTTTTCTTTCATGCATTTAAACACTTGAAAATGCTTTTGGAACTGATTTTGACCCATTAATATTAATAAGATACTGACTGCTTTTATATGCAGGAAGGAGGGGAGAAGCGCTAATTCCTGCCAAAACGCCACACCCCCTTAGAGGAAGAAGAGTCAAAATCAAGGTCCAAGAAGGGTGACCGCTCTCAACCCTCCAAGTATCGTCCAATTGCTTTGATTTCTTGCCTTTCTAAACTTTTTGAATCTATTCTTAATAGGAAGGTTCTTAAAAACTTCTCTTCTCAAAATCTTCTTTCAGATTGTCAGTATTTGTTCCGCAAGGAGCACCCTACCGGCGATCTTGTTGCATATCTTTCTGACACTTGGTCATCTTCCTTTCGGGATTTTGATGAAACTAACTTTTGCTATTGCGTTAAACATATCAAAAGCTTTTAATAGAGTCTGGCACAAATCCTTAATTTTAAAACTGCCCTCCTTCAGTTTCTATCCTTCTATCTGTGCCTTCACCGTTGATTTAGTTGATTTAGTATTTAGGACTATAAATGAGGAATGTGTACCGTACAAAATTAAGCGTGCGAAAGTAAACAACAAGCCCTTGTGGTTTACTTCTAGAGTAGGGGACATTATAAAGAGTAGAGATAGGGCTTATAGGCTACATAAGTGCGATAAAGACAATTTGTGGTCCCCTCCGCCACCACGGAGGACATACACAAATACAATACACAATTACGAACACAGTTAGGTAGACCAGCCATGAGTGGATCCTAGGGTCTTTGTTGGTCTGAAACATTAACATTACATTATAACATTTCCTTTCTGCGTTGTGCCTCGTTTTCTCATGACCTTTCTTGGAAAGATCACATATACTCTCTTTCTAAAACAGCTTTTAAGAGGTCAAGTGTGCTGTACCACCTCCGCAGTTTGTTCACCCCCAACTCAGTTGCTGTCTCTTTACAGGGGTCTTGTCCGCCCCTGTATGGAGTACGTTTTTCATGTGTAGGATGGCTCAACCCACTGAGCTCTACTTCACCGGATGGAATGAAAGGCTTTTCGTCTCATCAATTCCCCCCTCTTACTGACTGTCTCCAATCCCTCTCTCTTCACTGTAATGTTGCCACAATCTTTCTTCACTATCGCTATTATAACGGACGCTGCTCCTCTGAACTCTATAACTGCATGCCTCATCCCTTAAGTAGAGTACGGAGTATCAGACTTTCGACACATTCTGATTCCTTTTCTGTCCACTTATCTAACGCAAGGGTTAATTCGTATTTTCACCCTTTCATCTACTCAACCGACCAACTGTGGAACAATTTTCCTTAATCTAGCTTTCCCCCTATCTATGAACTCCAATCTTTCAAAAGCAGTGTTCAGGCATCTCAAAACTTTGAACCTTGATTTTGGTCCTCCTCTTCTCTTTGGGTAGGGGGGTCGTTTTTGCGGGCACTCGCCCTTGGCCCCTCCTTCCTGCATAAACTTTTTCTAAAATTCGTTATTTGCTAAAATCTTTTTAATTATATTTAAAATGAATACAGTATAGAGTAAAGCGCCTCGGTAGTGTAGTGGTTAGCGTCGCTGACTACGAATCTATCAGCCCCGGGATCCAGACCCCGTGACGGCAGGCGGTGCGCAGCAAACCCAGCTGTTCATTCTTCCACACAATAAAAATTGGTTGCTAGATAAATGGGTTCCCTGCGTAGCCTAGTGGTTAAGACGCTGGGCTGCTGGTGAGGCGTGGTTCGGATTCCACGTTAAACTGTAGGTCTAAGCTGAAGCGACAAGCTTGACCTTCATCAGAATGAACAATTCGGAAAAAGCTAAACCAAAGTTATGAAGTATAATAATAATAATAATAATAATAATAATTATAAAAAATTAAATTATTTGTTTATCAGTTAATGAATTTTCATTGCAGTTATTTTCTTAATTGAATTAAAAAAATTAAGTTATTAAAATTCAATTTAATTAAATTTTGTTGTTAATTAAAATATTTTTAAAGAATTATTTGAAATGTTTAATAAAAACTGTATTTCAATATTCGTTTCATTTATTGACAAGTTTTCATGAAGAATTGACGAATATTTTTATCGTATTTTGATGTTGAGTCAAAAAATCAAAATGACTTTTTGAGTTAGAAATTTAATGGGTAATTCATTCATTCATTTATTCATTTATTCATTCACTTTTTCATTCATGAATTTCGTGCAAAATTCTAGAAACTGTTTTGAAACTTTTTTAATGAATGCAAAATTGTTCAGAAATCTAAGAATAAAAACTTATATATACAGTATATATGTGTATATATATATATGAAAATTATTTCATGAAAGTAACACGTGAAAAATATTTATGATGAATAAAACCACGAAGGAAAGGAAACACAGAATGGTGCTCAAGCGCTTTCGTCTAATGACATCCTCAGGAACACTGAAGTACATAAAGAGTTAACTCTTTATGTACTTCAGTGTTCCTGAGGATGTCATTAGACGAAAGCGCTTGAGCACCATTCTGTGTTTCCTTTCCTTCGTGGTTTTATTCATCATATATATATATATATATAATATAAAAACCTGGTAAACGTGTAAATGTTCCGTGCGTCGGTTTCAGCAGGTTACTCGAAGGTCACGCTAGTACCCCCACCTCTAGCTCTATCCTGATAGAGAAATTAGTTGCTTTCTTGCAATCCCTATCGCACATAGCCAGGCGCACCCGGTTCATCCGGTACTATCTGTGCCAGGCATTTAGTTTTCTTTTGAAGATTTCAACTTTGATCCCTGTGACGTTCCTGAGGTCCTTTGGAAGCTGATTAAATTATCCCCTGAAAATAAAGCTATTTTCCTTCAGTGTTCAGGCCTTGTCTGGCCTTTAGTTTGGGAACACTACACATTCCACCTTTCCCATTTTCCAGTGTTGTTTGGATGGTTTAGTTTGAAGTTAGGTACTAATTTCTCGATCATTTTCCCTATTTAAATTATGGTTTATCTCTCTCTTCTTTTTCCAGTGAATATAATTTAATTTATGTAGTATTTCCCAGTAGTTGAGTTCTTTGCAACCATCAAATCTTGGCTCTGAAATATTAGTATTTCTTCGTTTATTTTTTATACTGTAAGACTGTTTTCCAATCTATTTGTGCCATATAGGATCTAATTTCTTCCCAATTTATATTCTTTGAGTTTAGGTTAAAAGTCTATTATTTGCTTCTTCATTATGAGTAATTTCTTTTAACGCTCTCGACATATTCGTTGATACCTCATAATGTTGTAGTCTGAGATATCTGCTGGTGTTAATTTTATACTATTATTTAAGTTGGTTATTCGTGAATAGACAGTCCTCGCTTATCGCAAGGGTTGCATTCCTAAAACTGCCGCGATAAACGAAATTGCGATATTCGAAACATATTTTCCCATAGAAACCCATATATTAAGCAGGGGATGCGTTCCGGGGAGGAATTTTTTGGTTACCTGGGGTGGTTTTTCGGACATAAGCATAAAAATATATAAGTACCACAAATGAATACCAAACATTAGAAAATTAGGAAATACACATATAAATAATAAATAAATGCATATAAAACATTAACACGTTAAAAAATAAGCATACAATAATAAATATCGTACATAATTAGGTGCATGACATTAGAACATAAGAAAATTAATTTTCTAATGTTCTAGTGTGCCTCACGTATAAAATGTAAGTCTTTACTCACCAAGTAGTGAATTTTGAATTTCGCCTTGCGTTCACTTGTGATAATGCGAAACACGTTGCGATATTCAAATTTTTCGTCATAAAAACTGATTTGTGTTAAATCGAAATTGCGATAAGCGAACTTGCGATAAACGAGGACTGCCTGTACCAGATCCAGGCAGGCATTCATTTGTTAGCGCTATCAACATTTTTGTTTGTTCCTGTTCTTATCTTGTGCTCCCCCCACCCTTCTCCTGGTACATATATACATTTCTTCCCATCCTTTTGTAATTTATAAATGGAAAATTAAAATCACCGCAGAGTATTATATTTGTGGATGTGGTGTTTAAAGACTTTATTACAGTAGATTTCAGATGTCGACAATGGCTTCAGAGGGTTTTTCAGTTGGAATATTCGGAGGTCTTTAGATGACTATTAGTATCACGTTAAGTTTTTCAATTGTTACTGCTAAGAGCCCCCACATACCTGTTTGAATTAGCCTACTTATTATTGTCTCTGCCATATGGCTGTTTCGTATGTATATAGCACAGCCGCCTTTTCGTCTTTCTGTTCTGTCAGCTCTTAGTATGTTGATGTAGTATTCGCAATTTTCGCAGTCTCCTTGGCAGTCTTTAAGATGTATTTCTGGCATGCGAAGTCAGTCCTTCTTTCTTCCATAAATCCTTTCAGGTATGAAACTTTATTTATCGTGTGGTTCGATTTTAGCCCTTGAATATTTGCCAGAACTACATATATTTATGTTTCCTGTTCTGCGTTGTCCTTCCAGCATTCTAAATTCAATTTCCTTCAGTGTCGCCTGCTTTGTATCCCTATGGTCCACCAAGAAAGCTCCGTTTCCGTTTACCTATTATGGCAGTTTCTTGCTTGGTAACGGTTCCGCTCCGAAGTTCTCGGCTGTATCCACTATGTTGTATGAGGCTTGGTAGTTATATTGTGTCTGCGACGTCGGTAAAATTTACTTCCTGGCTTGTATTCATAGGGTTCTTACTGTTGTTTCTCTTGTCCTTTGAGTTTGTTGGGAGGTTTGAAGCCCCCTGCCCTACATAGTACTTGCAAAGGGGTAATAAAATTTGCAGCAGTCGCCGAATTTAAATTGACCGTTATTATAGTAGAAATTACATATGGCGGGGTCTTTATATATATATATATATATATATATATATATATATATATAGATACACACACTGTCCTTCCTTATATCTGCAAGTGCCCTTTTCATAGTATTTGCATAGAGCTCTTTTCACAGTTTAAGTCGGGACTTTTATTTTTGTTGTTGGTTCCATTTCCTTTTTGAAGATAACCTCAGTCTATTATCGTAATTTCCTTCTTGCTTTTCGTTATTTACTTTACTAGCTAAAGATGGGCCCTAGGCCCCTCCGATACTGGGACTTTCTGCCCCAGTAATTGGAGGCCTGCGGCCCAATCTAATTCCGGACAACTGTTTATACAAACAGGAAAAAGGAAATGGAAAAAAAAACCTGTTTAAATAATTGTATTTTCTTATTCTAACATAAACATCAATTCTAACATACATCTAACATCAATACCTCATTCTAATAATCATCACCAGTTTAAATAGTCTGTGGACGCTTCTAAAATATTCCATCCACGTTTGTGAAATCGAGAAAAATCATTCGGTCAATAAAACTATAGAAAAGAACGCAACCATGAAAATCTTAAGTTTCGCATCTGAACCCATTGTGTCAAGATTTGTGGAGCTGCATTTAAAATCTAAGTTCCTCGTGAACTTAACGTAAATATTAAGCTTTCGCTGCCTTAATAATTTCTTTTCAAAATCTTCGGTATGAAATTATTTACTGTGACTTTTTCGGTATTAAATTATTTGCTGCGACTTTTTCCACAGATAGATGGACAGAATCAGCTCCATTATAGTAAAGATTTACCTAGTATTCTCCGATTGATCGACGGGTGTTTCTTTTAGTACCTTTGTCACAATCATTTTGTCGCCCTGTTTGTGTCTCGGTATTCCGACACGTGACATGTTTACATCTTTTTCACTTTTCTTCGTCTCCTTTCCTGTTTCTTTCTGCTCGTCATTTATATTTTCTTCTTTTGCGACTTCTTCAATATCTTTCTCTTTTCTAAACCATAAACGAATTTATTTCGGTTATGCATCTTTCATAGGAATATTTTGTTCCATTTAGTTGTTTAGCACTTGCTATAAGAGTTGTAGTTAAAATCAAAGCGAAATTGACGAAGATCACATCTAATTGCCTTTGATTCATCGGTTGTATTGTTGCAGATCTTGCAATATTGTACAAATCGTTTACCCATATCCGTGCTATTTATAAACAATAGAATATGAAGATTGTTGAGCGAAAAATTTATATATATGTTAAAAATATGTTTCCAAAAGAAAAAAATGCAGCCATTAAATTTACCCAGACAAAACTACATGGTGAAACAACAACCAACATACACCCAAACCAATCCAAAGGGTTAATCCAATCATGCAAGGATTGTATTCGCTTGGTTTAAAAAGTTTAAAAAATTAAAATTTAATTCTATAATTAATACTATAAACACCCAGGAATGTCTGTCAGTCTGTCACGCTCGAAAAGAGAAGAAGATTCTTGATATATATGGGCGATATTTGTATTTTAATGCATTAGAAAAGGCGTAATGAATTCTACTTTTAATTTTAATTTTAAAAAGTGTAAAAAATATTTGCTTTTGCGTTCAGCTTTGAGCCGAAATTTAATCTGCGGCTAAGTTCAAAAATTTACCAAATGAGTTCTTTTTATGCACTTTCATACTGGTGCTGCAACCATTACAGTTTCAACTTTTTACTGTATAGTTTTATTGACCGAATAACTGACCCCCCCCCCCCCCCCAATTACTGAGGGTTCAATTATTCAGTCAATAAAACTATAGAAAAGAACGCAGCAATAAAAATCTTAAACTTCACATCCGAACCCATTGTATCTAGCTAAATGGGCCCGTAGGGCCCACTTTAGCTAGTTTAAATTAATTTAGTAAGAACAAGCGGTAGCTCGCTATCGCCCTCCAGGCAGGTAGCAGTATATGTCACAGTATATGTAGCAGTATATGTCACAGCTAGCTGTATATTGTGATACGGTTTAAAATTGAATGGATAATAATAATTTTTTTTTTTCACTTTTTCATCTATTTTTTTATTGGTTCTAGATTTAAAATTATATTATACAGTATGAGGCCCTCATAGGAAGAAGTGGCTAAGCGACAAAAGTAAAAAGATGCCATTACCCCCACCCCTCTCCCCATTACCCCCACCCCCACTCCCCGAATTGCTTCACATCCGATTGAGTATCAAGATTTGTGAAGCTTAAGATTTTCATGGCTGTGTTCTTTTCTATAGTTTTATTGACCTTGTAATAGACATTAAAAAGCTCGTGCTCGGCCGCGGAGTGACCTAGGACCGGGAAACTTGACAGAGCACATCGGCAGCTCATGGGCTATCAGTTGGTCGTGGTTGCAGAATTTTCCGATGTGCCGTTTAGTCTGTGCACGGTTCCGAAGAAAGCGGAGAGACACACAGACACACAGACACATTTTAGCTCAATAGTATATATGATTCCTTAAAAATAACTGTTAATTATATAAGGAAATAATGACTGAACTTAAAATACTAAAACGTTTCTGGGTATCCAGTGAACTTTTTGATCCAGAAGTTTCCTCATAATGAGTTCATGGAAACAAGTATTTTCTTTACAACCGAAGAGTCTTGAAACTACATCCGTGTCACTTCTGTACTTGTTGAAAATTGTCTCTCAACTGTAAAATTCAGAAAAGTGTTTAATCATAAGCGAGTGTAACTCAAACTCGAGTTCTCCTTAAGGATCGATGCGTTCCAGTATTACTTATACAGGAAAAATATTTTGGCCCAACAACGAACTTCCAAAATAATTAATTCACCATGTGAGCATTGCACTATGCATTTAAGTTTGTTACAAGAAAAATCATCGTACATTGTCAAATTGTTAACCATGTTTTGGTTGTTCTGACAATATTAATTTTATATATATATATATATATATATATATATATATATATATATATATATATATATATATATATATGATGCAAACCCACAAGGAAAAAGAAAAATGATTCCAAGGCCTTTTGTATATTCAGAAGTACACCTCGTCAGGGAATGAAGGAAGAAGGCGAGATGACAAAAATATATACAACGGGACAGAAAAAAAAAAGATTAGCACATGATTAACAAGAGTTGATTAGAGGCAAAAGGTATTTTAACAGGATATTGTCAATTTTATACATTCCCGCACTGTTATTGAAATTATTTTTAAAATGGATAAATGCACATTCTACAGGAAAAATAATAAAAAAAGACAAAACAAAAGCTTTTATTTACAGAACGTGCTCAATATGTCCACCATTGTTTTCAATACCCAAATCCAGACGTGATACCCAGTCAGCAAGCACACGGTGAATGATGTCAGGAGTAATGGTGTTACATGCCCCAATAATGCGCTGCCGCAAATGTTCAACACTCCTAATTTTCTCTGCGTATACCAGCGCTTTCAAGTGGCCCCAGAGATAAAAATCTAGTGGTGTGAGATCCGGGCTTCTAGCTGGCCATTCCACAGGCCCTCGACGTCCTATCCAATGACCAGGAAATTGTTGCTACAGGTATTCCCTTACTTGGCTGCTGTAATGTGCAGGAGCGCCATCTTGCTGGAACCATGTTGGAAAATTTCCTTCTTCGTTCAAGACACTGGGAAATGCTTCTTCCTCGAGCATACGTAGGTAGGTGCCTCCAGTGACATGTTCATCGAAAAAGAGGGGGCCTATGATGCGATCCTTCCAAATGCCACACCATACCATCACCCGAGATGCACCTTGTTCCTTTGAAGAGGTATACCAGTGAGAGTTGTTTTGAGACCAGTAGCGGGTGTTCTGTTGATTTACCTCACCATTTCCATAAAAAAAAGCCTCGTCACTGAACAGAATGGTGGACGGGAAATTGGCATCCCGAGCATAAGAAAAATATGAATTATGGTTTGGAGAAATAGAAAAATATGAATTTCTCCTATGATGCCGGACTTATGGGACACCCTGTAGAATATTCCTTTCAATTATATCTGATTTCAACGAGCGCTTTAGAACTAACCCACTTGATACTATGATTACATCTATACATATGGTTAAACAATGCATTAGAATTATTTGCTGTTCTACATTACACGCATATTTATGTTGTTTTACCCTAATATCTAACGTTTTTCCCGTTTGGCCTATATACTGTATATATTGAGTCACATTGTGTACATCCGATCGAATACACACAACCAACCACATTATCCGGGCCGTTCTTTATTAGGCGTGATTTAACATTATTATTATACTTAAAGACTACATTGATACCAATTGCCTTTAGTAAAGTCGGGAGATATTGAAAATTTACATGGTAAGGTGGCTAAGGATATTTTTAAGCTCAAATTCCTTTACAGTTACACTATTATAATACCTATTCTTGGCTTTCCTAGGGCAGTTATCTAAAAATGAAATAGGATAACATAATTTAGTACCAATATTCATGATATTGCATAACTCGGAATCTAAAAATTCCGAACTGACAACTCTCAATGCTCGAAGAAACATAGCAGAGAAAATAGAAGATTTAATCGAGGATGATGGTCATAATAAAAATGCACATAAGGGTTATTATTAGTAGGCTTACGATAAACTTCAAATTTGAACTGATTAAAGCATCTTCGAATTTTTAGATCCAGAAAAGATAAGCTTCAATCATTTTCTTTTTCAACCATAAACTTAATAGATGGGACTAAATTGTTGAGCCTACCAAGAAATAAGTCAACATCCAAATTATTAGGCCAAAGGTATAAAATATCATCATATACCTGTACCAAACAAGGTTAAAATTAACAATAGTAGGCAAAATTCTACTTTAAAAAAATTCCATATATAAGTTAGCCAATACCGGTGAGAGGGGATTTCCCATCGCTAATCAAAATGACATAACATAAAACTTATTTTAAAACTGAAACTTACAATCTTGAGGATCTTTGAGAAACAGCACCGGAATCGTTGAAGGTTGAGGTGCGATTTGCGATTCATTTTAAAATAATACATAGAATTTTCATGAAATCATATTTTTCGAAGCAAAACCACTGTATAGATTATTGTAAATTTTACACCAAACGTTTTACATTTTAGTGATAATTAATTTCAGAGTCTGACAAAACTAGTTTCTTAAACCAATATATATATATATATATATATATATATATATATATATATATATATATATATATATGATGAATAAAACCACGAAGGAAAGGAAACACAAAAAGGTGCTCAAGCGCTTTCGTCTAATGACATCCTCAGGAACACTGAAGTACATAAAAAGTTACGGCCTATATATAGGTTACAGAAAGAAAAAAAAATTAATAAATAACATACATACACACAAACATATATATATATATACATATATATCTACACACATACATATATATATATATATATATATATATGCAATAAACGGAGAAGTAAAAATAAAAATTAAAAATTAAAGATTAGAGGATTAACCAAGAGGCATACAGATTTGTAAGGAAAAATATCGATTTTTAGCACAAGATCAAATGAATTAAAAATACAAATTTATACTGGAAATCTACCCCGGGTTTTAACACTTTGCCTTTTAGAGTCAAGTTTCGATATATATAAAAATAAAATGAAGATTAAAAGTTAATAAAGTAGCGTACAAGTTTACCAAAGATTTAGCGTCCTACCCTTTTTATCTAAATTTGTTTTGAAGGAATTCAAAACAACAGGATCGAGTTGAAAAAGACCTTTGCTTATGTTGAAGTTATTTGAAAGTTGGATAATGGCAGACTCAAGAATATTTCTATTGACAATGTTACTAGAATGAAATAAAACTGAAGCATTATTCCAATCAATACAGTGGGATAACTCTGACAAATGGACAAAAAGAGCACTGGACAAATGTCCTGTTCTAACGGAATATTGATGCTGTTTTATATGTGTGTGCAAATCCTTTCCCGTCTGACCTATGTAAAAGGAATCACATTGTTTACACCCAATTTTATAGATAATGCCTGAATTATTGGTAGGGCTATTTTTTACTATGATATTTTTCACAATATTGTTATATGAAAATACTACATTAATATCCAAAGTTTAAGTACATTAGCAATGCCTAAAAAGCCCGGGAAAAATGGAAGTACTAAAATATTTTTTGACAAAGTACGAGTGTTATTATTGACACGATAGAAAGTTCGTTTTGCCTTGTTGAGACAAGATTCCATAAACGCAGATGGGTAACACAGATCACTTCCAATACCGTTGATTTTTTCCAATTCGGCATCGATGTATTCCGGACTGGCGATCCTAAGGGCGCGGAGAAACATTGATGAAAAAATGGCCTTCTTAGTGGGGTGTCATGTCCCGAGTAAAAGTGTACGTAGGACAAATTGTACACTTTTACTCGGGACATGACACCCCCACTAAGAAGGCCATTTTTCATCAATGTTTCTCCGCGCCCTTAGGATCGCCAGTCCGGAATACATCGATGCCGAATTGGAAAAAATCAACGGTATTGGAAGTGATCTGTGTTACCCATCTGCGTTTATGGAATCTTGTCTCAACAAGGCAAAACGAACTTTCTATCGTGTCAATAATAACACTCGTACTTTGTCAAAAAATATTTTAGTACTTCCATTTTTCCCGGGCTTTTTAGGCATTGCTAATGTACTTAAACTTTTGGATATTAATGTAGTATTTTCATATAACAATATTGTGAAAAATATCATAGTAAAAAATAGCCCTACCAATAATTCGGGCATTATCTATAAAATTGGGTGTAAACAATGTGATTCCTTTTACATAGGTCAGACGGGAAAGGATTTGCACACACGTATAAAACAGCATCAATATTCCGTTAGAACAGGACAGTTGTCCAGTGCTCTTTTTGTCTATTTGTCAGAGTTATCCCACTGTATTGATTGGAATAATGCTTCAGTTTTATTTCATTCTAGTAACATTGTCAATAGAAATATTCTTGAGTCTGCCATTATCCAACTTTCAAATAACTTCAACATAAGCAAAGGTCTTTTTCAACTCGATCCTGTTGTTTTGAATTCCTTCAAAACAAATTTAGATAAAAAGGGTAGGACGCTAAATCTTTGGTAAACTTGTACGCTACTTTATTAACTTTTAATCTTCATTTTATTTTTATATATATCGAAACTTGACTCTAAAAGGCAAAGTGTTAAAACCCGGGGTAGATTTCCAGTATAAATTTGTATTTTTAATTCATTTGATCTTGTGCTAAAAATCGATATTTTTCCTTACAAATCTGTATGCCTCTTGGTTAATCCTCTAATCTTTAATTTTTAATTTTTATTTTTACTTCTCCGTTTATTGCATATATATATATATATATATACACGGTGAACCAAAAGTAGGTGGACAGTAGGTTGAATACGGTTTGTGTTATATTATATTATAACTATGGTGTTCATTATAACTATGGTGTTTGTGTTTATTATATTAAATATTATAACTAAATTTATTTAAATTTTATTTTGTATTATAGTATACAAAAAAATTAAATATGTATTCTCAAAATAAACGTTATCATTTACTGTCCACCTACATTTGGTTCACCCTATATATATGTATGTGTGTAGATATGTATGTATATATTATATATATATATATATATATATGTATGTTTGTGTGTATGTATGTTATTTATTAATTTTTTTTTCTTTCTGTAACCTATATATAGGCCGTAACCTTTTATGTACTTCAGTGTTCCTGAGGATGTCATTAGACGAAAGCGCTTGAGCACCTTTTTGTGTTTCCTTTCCTTCGTGGTTTTATTCATCATAAATATTTTTCACGTGTTACTTTCGTGAAATAATTTTCATATATATTATATATATATATTATATATATATATATATACACAAGGTGTTTATAAAAGATCTGAACGATTTCAATCTTTATTAGTGTGATAACCTAATAACATACAAAGGAACAGGTTTGGCCATGTGACTCCGCACAGCTAAAAGTTTTACATATATGTTTAATAAACTTCACCATTGCGCCATTGGTCGCCCGTACAACATCCAATCGATATTCAATTTCTCGCCATGTGCGTTCAAGCATGCCAGCATCGAATCGCTATTGCTTCCCTGATCCTGATTCGTAGTTCATGGATGTTGACAACCTTGGTCTTGTACAAAAAAACTTTAATAGTTGTTCTATCACTTACATATGCTTCATATCTTATTTAGTATGAAAAATATTAACGAATCATATCGTACAGATCTTTTATGAACGCCCTGTGTATATATATATATATATATATATATATATATATATATATATATACACACACTAAGAAATTTCAACTCTTACGGTACAGAAAAAGGAAGGACCTAAAATTCATGGAATACTAGAAAATTTAGGAGTTGTAACGACTGATGATGTGAAATTTGAAACACAAAATAAGATAGCAGTAAATAGAGCAGAGAGAATAACTGGGCAGATACTGAGAACCTTTAAACGAAGGGATAGGAATATAATGATTCCTCTACTGAAAACACTGATCATACCCAAATTGGAATACTGCTCGGTCCTGACATGCCCATATAAAAAAGAAGACATTAGACAGCTAGAAGGGATTCAGAGAAGATTCACAGCCAAGATCAATGGGTACAAAGAACTAAATTACTGGGAAAGGTTACCCGAATTAAATATATATTCACTGGAAAGGAGGAGAGAGATATACACCATTATTTACCCTTGGAAAATAATGAAGAAATTAGCCCCTAATCTCACTCTGAACCCTATAAATTCCCAAACAACAGTGGAAAGTAGAAAACGAAGACTGTGTCGTGTTCCCAAATTAAAGGCGAGACAGGGAACATCTTTAACCCTGAAAGAAAATAGTTTTGTGTGAGAGGACCAAGACTGTTTAATCAGTTGCCCAAAGAACTAAGGAACACGAGTGGTGTTACAGTGGACATCTTCAAAGAAAATTAGACGCCTGCCTCAGAACAATCCCTGATGAGCCGGGCGAACCTGGCTATGTGAGGTGGAGAGTACAAGAAACCAACTCACTACTTCACCAGGCCAACTCGAGAGGAGGGTCGACAAGCTTGATCTTCGTAAAATGAGGAATCATCGCACGGAACATTTGAAAGGTATATATATATATATATATATATATATATATATATATATATGAAAATTATTTAACGAAAGTAACACGTGAAAAATATTTATGATGAATAAAACCACGAAGGATGTCATTAGACGAAAGCGCTTGAGCACCATTTTGTGTTTCCTTTCCTTCGTGGTTTTATTCATCATATATATATATATATATATATATGAAAAATTATTTCACGAAAGTGACACGTGAAAAGTATTTATGATGAATAAAACCACGAAGGAAAAAGAAACACAAAGGGGTGCTCAAGCGCTTTCGTCTAATGACATCCTCAGGAACACTGGAGTGAAAGGACAGATCAAGGCAATATATAGGTTACAAAAATAAACATACATACATACACATTCACATATATATACATATATATATATATACATATATATATATATATATAAATATACATATATATAGTAAGCATAGAAAAAAATTGTGGGAGGAGCCAACATTTATATGGTCACAGAAGAATAAAGAAATAAAAATAAATATAAATATAAATTGAGAAAAAATTAATTACAAAATAGTGCCTTAGTGATATATATGTCACAGCCTAAATAATCATAAAGAAATAAACAGGCAAATAAAAAAAACCATAAATACATATACATACATATATATATATATATATACATATATATACACATACATATATATATATATATATATATAAAGACACTTTTAGCACTTTGGCCGACCTTCCATATAAATTCAAATGGCTTTTTTATGGAACAGGTCACAAAAGAATAAAGAAATAAAAATAAATATAAATATTGTAAGTGGAGTCTACCAATTCAAGCTCAAGAGGGAGGTTTTACAATCGATTTAATAGATGCTGCCAAATTGATATATATGTCACATTATTAAAAAATAAAAATTGAAAGATAAATTTTAAGAGAGGCACACCAATTTATAAGGGAAAAATTACCACATATGCATATTATAGTCACAAACGAATACAAAAGTACAAATAAATATAAATTGGAAAACAAAATGATCCCTAGATGATATATAAAGAACAATAAAATATATATACAACATATTTACGGTATATATACGAAATATAAACGCAATATATACAGAATATATATATATATATATATATGCATAAGGGAAAAAAAAATTACCAAATTTGTTTTTATAATTATTGTCTGAGAAAACGGTAGGTCGCAAAAGAATAAAGAAATAAAAATAAATATAACTTGAAAAAATTACAAATAATACACGTACACATATATACCCGCATACCCAAATATATATATACATATACACACATATATACAAACACACACACACACACCACACATATATATATATTATATATATACAAGCTTGACCTTCACGAAATGAGAAATCATCCCGCAGAACCTTTGTGAGGTTGTAAGGTAAGGTAAGGTACATACACATATACATATATATATATATATTTAACTGCATACATACATACATACATACATATACACACATACATACATACATATACACACATATACATACAAACACATTTAACTGCAATGACCACACACATACGCACATACACATACATACATACACATACACTCATACAGCAAAAAATTGAAAAATAAAATTGTAAGGGAAACAACAGACAAAAAAATTTTTTACCAAAGATTTAACAACCTGCCCTTTTTGTTTAAATCCATTCTGAAGGAATTCAGAGCAACGGGATCAAGTTGAAACAGACCTTTACTCATGTTAAGGTTATTTGTAAGTTGAATTATAGCCGACTCAAGAATATTTCTATTAACAATGTTGCTAGAGTGAAACAAAACTGAAACATTATTCCAATCAATACAATGGGATAACTCTGACAAATGGACAAAAAGGGCACTGGACAACTGTCCCGTTCTAACGGAATATTGATGCTGTTTTACACGCGTTTGCAAATCCTTTCCCGTCTGACCTATGTAAAAGGAATCACATTGCTTACACCCAATTTTATAGATAATGCCTAAATTATTGGTAGGGCTATTTTTTACTATGATGTTTTTCACAATATTGTTATATGAAAAAACTACACTGATATCCAAAAGTTTAAGTACATTAGCAATGCCTAAGAAGCCCGGGAAAAATGGAAGTACTAAAATATTCTTTGACAAGGTGCGAGTGTTATTATTCACACGATAGAAGGTTCGTTTAGCCTTATTAAGACAAGATTCCATGAACGCAGAAGGGTAACACAACTCACTTCCAATACCGTTGATATTTTCCAATTCGGCATCGATGTATTCAGGACTGGCGATCCTAAGAGCGCGGAGAAACATTGAGGAAAATATGGCCTTTTTAATAGGGGTGTCATGTCCAGAGTAAAAGTGTCCTACGTACACTTTTACTCTGGACATGACACCCCTATTAAAAAGGCCATATTTTCCTCAATGTTTCTCCGCGCTCTTAGGATCGCCAGTCCTGAATACATCGATGCCGAATTGGAAAATATCAACGGTATTGGAAGTGAGTTGTGTTACCCTTCTGCGTTCATGGAATCTTGTCTTAATAAGGCTAAACGAACCTTCTATCGTGTGAATAATAACACTCGCACCTTGTCAAAGAATATTTTAGTACTTCCATTTTTCCCGGGCTTCTTAGGCATTGCTAATGTACTTAAACTTTTGGATATCAGTGTAGTTTTTTCATATAACAATATTGTGAAAAACATCATAGTAAAAAATAGCCCTACCAATAATTTAGGCATTATCTATAAAATTGGGTGTAAGCAATGTGATTCCTTTTACATAGGTCAGACGGGAAAGGATTTGCAAACGCGTGTAAAACAGCATCAATATTCCGTTAGAACGGGACAGTTGTCCAGTGCCCTTTTTGTCCATTTGTCAGAGTTATCCCATTGTATTGATTGGAATAATGTTTCAGTTTTGTTTCACTCTAGCAACATTGTTAATAGAAATATTCTTGAGTCGGCTATAATTCAACTTACAAATAACCTTAACATGAGTAAAGGTCTGTTTCAACTTGATCCCGTTGCTCTGAATTCCTTCAGAATGGATTTAAACAAAAAGGGCAGGTTGTTAAATCTTTGGTAAAAAATTTGTTTTTGTCTGTTGTTTCCCTTACAATTTTATTTTTCAATTTTTTGCTGTATGAGTGTATGTGTATGTATGTATGTGTATGTGCGTATGTGTGTGGTCATTGCAGTTAAATGTGTTTGTATGTATATGTGTGTATATGTATGTATGTATGTGTGTATATGTATGTATGTATGTATGTATGCAGTTAAATATATATATATATATGTATATGTGTATGTACCTTACCTTACCTTACAACCTCACAAAGGTTCTGCGGGATGATTTCTCATTTCGTGAAGGTCAAGCTTGTATATATATATATATATATATATGTGTGTGTGTGTGTGTGTGTTTGTATATATGTGTGTATATGTATATATATATTTGGGTATGCGGGTATATATGTGTACGTGTATTATTTGTAATTTTTTCAAGTTATATTTATTTCTTTATTCTTTTGCGACCTACCGTTTTCTCAGACAATAATTATAAAAACAAATTTGGTAATTTTTTTTTCCCTTATGCATATATATATATATATATATATATATATATTCTGTATATATTGCGTTTATATTTCGTATATATACCGTAAATATGTTGTATATATATTTTATTGTTCTTTATATATCATCTAGGGATCATTTTGTTTTCCAATTTATATTTATTTGTACTTTTGTATTCGTTTGTGACTATAATATGCATATGTGGTAATTTTTCCCTTATAAATTGGTGTGCCTCTCTTAAAATTTATCTTTCAATTTTTATTTTTTAATAATGTGACATATATATCAATTTGGCAGCATCTATTAAATCGATTGTAAAACCTCCCTCTTGAGCTTGAATTGGTAGACTCCACTTACAATATTTATATTTATTTTTATTTCTTTATTCTTTTGTGACCTGTTCCATAAAAAAGCCATTTGAATTTATATGGAAGGTCGGCCAAAGTGCTAAAAGTGTCTTTATATATATATATATATATATATGTATGTGTATATATATGTATATATATATATATATGTATGTATATGTATTTATGGGTTTTTTTATTTGCCTGTTTATTTCTTTATGATTATTTAGGCTGTGACATATATATCACTAAGGCACTATTTTGTAATTAATTTTTTCTCAATTTATATTTATATTTATTTTTATTTCTTTATTCTTCTGTGACCATATAAATGTTGGCTCCTCCCACAATTTTTTTCTATGCTTACTATATATATGTATATATTTATATATATATATATATGTATATATATATATATGTATATATATGTGAATGTGTATGTATGTATGTTTATTTTTGTAACCTATATATTGCCTTGATCTGTCCTTTCACTCCAGTGTTCCTGAGGATGTCATTAGACGAAAGCGCTTGAGCACCCCTTTGTGTTTCTTTTTCCTTCGTGGTTTTATTCATCATATATATATTATATATATATATATATATATATATATTATATATCAATGTCACCACTATTCTTAGTCATAAATTATCAACAGGCTGTAAACAATTACTGTAATCCTGGTTGGGTTAATTGAATGCACAGTTAGGTTAATTGAATGTATGGTTAGGTCAACTGTATATCCTTGACGATTGGTTAGGTTAACTTGTGATATTTTCCTTGGTTCTGAAGCCACTTCGACTAAGAAAAATATCACGACTTAACCTAACCAATTGTCAAGGGTGTACAGTTGACCTAATTGGACATTCACTTAATCTAACCGCGATTAAATGTTTACAGCCTGTTGATAACTTATGACTAAGAATAGTGGTGACTATGATATATTTCATGAACATATTTCAGAACATGCTGGTGCTCCAGAATAACATGTAGGCCTTTCTCCGTAGCAGATGTTTTCAGTTGTTTTTTTTACCTGTGGTAAGTTAATAAAGTAATGTTAATAAAGTAATTAAGTTTTTCTTCACATTTTGTGACTCTTTGTTAAAACTGTAAGAGGTGTATTCTGGCCTTGGGGAGTGTAGAACAGCCTTGGCCAGATTAACCCCCGGGGTCCTATCTGGTCTAGGCCAGTTTATACCCGGGTTTAAAATGACCTAGGCCAGAATATACCCCGGTATAAACTGGTGGGGGGAGGGTGTAATATGGCCTGCTATACCGGAATCAAAACCCGCAGCCGGCGTGAATTGCTAAACAATATTCATAATCCACATTTTCTCTCTCACATGGATGAAATCGGTGGAAACTGAAAGGGATCCAGCAATTTGATTAGGAGGAAATAATTGGCTGAATATAAGCGGATAGCTTACGGGCTGGGGATCAATTTCTCTTCCTTTACCCTTTGACTTTCTTAACATTTACATCAAATATTAGTTATAAGTGATTCTCAGTCAGTGAAGGGCTTATATATATATATATTATATATATATATATGTGTGTGTGTGTGTATATGTAACTCTCGAGTGGCCCAAAGAGCGGAGAATTCTGAAGGACGTCTAAGTCATTTTCCCCTTTTTCCCCTTTGATTGAGTGAGGGAGAGTAAAAAGTTGTTCGTAAGTCTTCTTCATTCGTCTTCATTAGGCAGAATTTCCCTTCCAGGTGCGGATTACAACAAGAGATGAAAAGAACTTCTCGTTGCAGTGAAGGCGGTGAAATATGGTTGTATAATGACTCTAGAATAGCCTTCATCATGGTTAAATTACACGCTCTCTCTCTCTCTCTCTCTCTCTCTCTCTCTCTCTCTCTCTCTCTCTCTCTCTCTCTTTTTATATATATATATGTAGCGTATCGACAAGAAATAGACCAACAAATCGACAGACATACTTTCTTTCCACGCTACCATAAAACAGTTTGGAACACACGTGGGCAAGAGTCAAACAATGGAGCGTCTATTTTTCCCCAATAGGAGCGAACGAAAACCGTTAACAACTAAAAGACGCGTGGACAAAGCGTCTTAAGAATGAAGTCTACGTCACAGGCCTACGGTATAAAAGGAGCTTCCACTTATACTCACTCTCACTCACCCGTACGCTCACCATCGAACGTCCATCAACCGCTTTCCGGCCCCCTGGCCGGGGGCCACGGCCGCTACTTTCTTCAGGGCCTACAATTTGTCTTCACGTAAGATCTAAAGACCACCTGCAGAAGCAATCCAACGAGGCCCAACCGGAATCACTTCGGGCCTGCGGTTTGCCGGGTCGGCCTTCAAGTTTCACTACATTCCTCGAGATTATTCAGCACCACAGGCTGATCATAAGGCCAGCCTGCACCTCGAGAAGTAACATCACCTCAGGCCTCCACGAAGCCTACATTCATCATCTCAAGAGGCTTAACGGACAACGACAGCTCGAATCTGCGTAATAGGTTCGTCTTCAGCCCGCCTTCAAGTTTTTACATCGCCCTAAGCTAAGTACATCATATTCGTAAGTACTCTTGAAACCTACATTAGCCTACCGCCGAACGGTAGGCTATACTCCCAAAGTGTGTAATCACGCGTCCATTGACTCCCGTTAATAACGCAGTAGGCCTATCATCCAATTCAAGTGTCATTTCAATACCGTTGTTTCCGCGTATCATCCGTTATTCTGTTCAATTCATATATTTATGCGAAAATTAAATATTCTCTTGACGTAATCATTTAACATCACATGATGTTCTTATATATAAATGATACTGTGCAAGCATTTCAATCCATTATTATTAGGCCACATCAATTATTCTATGTGCATCCATGCAATCATTTAGCCTACTTAATCAGTGTCATGTTTTTCCATTCAATGTACCAAACGCACGTGCATTCTTTATATCATTAACTAGGCCTATTCAATGTTACATGTCGCATGCCATTTACATACCATCGATGAGTATTACATTATTTATTACGTGTCAATTAAGCTATTAACATTTCATCTTATTAGCTAAGCCTATGCCATAAGCATAACGTAAAACTACCCAATTAATTACTGTCAATTCTTTGTTATATCACAGTGAATAAAATAACGGATTTATTTTCATAATAAACTACAAAAGTAAGGTGTCTTTCATAACCTTAATATTAATTTGCTTTGGGCGTAAACCAAAGCTGGTGACCTCGCTGCCATTTCGGTCACTTCCAATAGTATGGTGGACCTAATCAAATAACCATTCATTCCAATCGGTGATACTGTATTACATCATAAATTATTAACCCAGCCTATCATTATAAATCAGTCAGTCATTGCCTTAATCAATCGTTGCATACAATTAAATCATTATCACCTTAAACGGCTAAAACTAGGTCCACTATATATATATATATATATATGTGTGTGTGTGTGAATTATTTTGTAAAATTAGTGAGAAACTAGAAAAAATTCTTAATGATAATCTTTTATGAAATTTAGCTGCTTGAGGAAAATTTTTATTCACACACACACACACACACACACACACACACACACACACACACGTGTGTGCGCATCTCTGCATAAGCAAGGTACCAACTTTTTATAAATCCTTTTATCTCATAACTAACAGAGATGGGCGTAAATGCTTTTGAATGTATTTAAATAATAAATACTAAATAAGGGAGGATTGTAATTAAATACAAAATACATTACACCTAAAAGGAATGTAATTAAATACTAAATACATTACTGTGGAAATGTATTTAATTTACATGATCGCTACAAGACACAAAGGAATACAGAGAAACACAACTACAAAGGAATTACAGCCTTACAACTTACAAAATAAAAGTTACAAGTAGAATAAGATTTTATTGGTGATCTGTTACTCCAAAAGTGGAATTTTTTAATAAAAAATTAAAAATTCTTTTCTGATAACTGAAGATATGATCATTTGCCCTTGGCCCCTTCTTCCTGCATAAAAAAAAGAAACTAGATAAATAAAACATAAGCGAGTAGTCTCCTGGCTCTGATGCTACACACTCTCGAGTACTGAACGAATTAGCCATAACTATAGCTAAACCATTGGTAATTATCGAAAACACAACACTCAGAACAAGCAACCATAAGTAAGTAAGTAAGATGAATGGATATGGACGGACGGACGAGGACAATCTGCATATTTGCCTTCATTAGGACTAGACACTCAAATAGTGTGTCAGACAATCTTCCTATCCTAGATCAGTGGTTCCCAACCTTTTTGAAGCGATGGCCAACTAGAGCTCATTCGAATAACTCGTGGAAAAATAATGTAAATATGCCAATAATTTTATGAAATTACTAAAATTATACTACTTCTAAATTTGAATTTGATTTCTAAAAGGTTTGCGATGACCAACCTCCATGGCCCACCCAGGAAATTCGCCATGGCCCACCGGTTGGGAACCAGTGTCCTAGGTGAATGAACAAACCCAGCAAAAGAAAAAAGCCACTCCACTGATACTGATGAAGGCAATAACAACAATAATAACTTTCTGAATGCAGATTTTATCACCTTATACAATCCGGACTTGTTAATTTGGTGCCTGGGTCATTGATGTATTTCAGAATTAACATTTCAGAGGTTTCTTGCCGAAGCTGACTTGACGTACTTTTGTTGAAAGCAAAATAATCATCATTGTCAGAAGTGAGGTGAAGCATTTGCATTTGGTACTTGTATAGCAGACTCTCTAACCACCGTGATTAACTTTTAACATGTTACCCTTTGCTTGAACATCTCAACTTTGTTTTAACCCTACCGATCTTAACTTAAAGTAGGGATGAGAGACCGCTACTACTACAGCCTCCTCAACTCGTGGATCGAGATTCAGATACCTGGAGAATCTATTCTTGAACCCAGAAGTTACTGCAGAGATTAAGGGAATGCAGTATTTCAGTGTCCTAACACTAAGCTGTTCTAGTCGAGTCTCTACTACATCTGCATTTAACGCAATATGTGTAAATATAAATACAATAGTAGTAAGCTAATTTACCATCTAGGAAGTATGAATTGAGAATGTTGTGGCGTGTGGTAAGAATCCTTTGTTATCGCTCACGACGTGGTTCCACGTCCTCTTTCAAACAAATGTAATTGAAAATGTTTTTGAAATATATAGTCCGGTTCACTATGTCAATAAAAACACTTTCGTTCAAACTTTATGGAGATTAGCAAACCAGTGCATTTTTGGAAAGCTTATGGCATCAGGAATTTGAAAAACAATGTTTACATTTGCGCAGATGCCTGCATAGCCGCCATTTTGGATTTTCAAAATGGCCGCCATAAAATAAGAATTTCCGAATATCTCGGCTTGTAATTGACATAGAAACTTCACTCTAAATGCTAATCCTATGTTTCCAGGCCCAAGGAATCCAAAGCTTATGTCAAATTAGTGATTATGAACGCCAAAAACCAAGAAAAGAAGTTTGTGAAATTATGTTTGTATTTTCATGAAAAAATGCACACTCAAATTGTTGGTAGTGACAACAGCATACGTATAGACGTATTTCCTATCTCAGTTTGACACATCATTACACATCATCATCACTCTCAGTGTCATATTCAACATTACAGTCTGCATCGTTTTCGCATTCTGTGCAAGGCAAGTTATTCCTTCTGCATGAACATATCTGTGTAGAACAGTTGGTTTTGCAGTGGCATCTGACCAACTCGATGATGGCTTGCGGGGCAGGAGGAACCTTTGTGGTGACTGGCAGTATTTGGCAACTTTTGTCCTGAGAGTAACCAAATTTCAGGGGATCAAAAGGCTGTTGCTGCATAACATTGGCTTGGCACCATACTCGGCTTTGTAACCGCACACGCTGGATGTGTTCCTCAAGTGCACCGAGTGTAGGAGGTAAGTTGTTGCTTTCAGCTAGGTGTTTACAAAACAGATACCATCTTAGATCAGGGATACTTGCAATGTGAATACACTTGAGACAGTAGCTTGAGCACACAAATTTGGCCAATACGTCTTTCACCTCCTGTGTTAGGTCACCTTTCTCCGGTAGTTTCATCAGTGCTCTGACTAAGTGCATGTCAGCTTTCATATACTGCTGAAACCATTTTGTTTTGCCTATTCCTGAGAATTTTCCAACATTGTCTGCTCCAGTGAATGCGTGGAATACAGGTAAAGCTTGCGCCTTTTCTTTGCCCAAAGCTCTCCAGATTGGCTCTATTTCGACTGTACCTGATACCATCAAAATAGATGTCTTTTTGCAGAGCTTGTCATAGTGTGTCACAGCCAGAACCAAGACGTCAGTATCAGGAGTGAAGAATACTAGCTGTGCATCAGGACACCGCTGTGATGCTTCCGCTGCCAGGCAGATCATCAATTGTCAGCCTCCTCGTGATTGTTGTCTTCAAAGTGCATGTTTCTGTTGCTTCTGGTGTGACCTAATGCTCATGTGATGACTAACTGAGGTGAGTTTTTGTTGTAATCGAGGGTTGCTTTGGCGAGATAGTCTGTCAAATCTGCTTTCGTTTTTTCGTGCGATAGAAACCGTGCCAGTAGGATGTGTTTGGTGTTCGTATCATCTGCAACCTGATACTGTATAGGAACTTTTTCTTGTCGTCGTCTTTCTCTAGTTTCCTCCTTTAGTGAATCAGGTTTGTATGTATCGAAGACCAGGATGACCTCACTGAACCCTGCTGTCAAGCTCACGAGCCTGTCATTGAAACACTGGGCTAGATCTTTGACTGTGCTGATTGTCCCTGATTTCTTTGTCATCTTCTGGACAAGCACCATTCCATCAACAATGGCGATCTTTTGATTTGATGACGACGATGGCGATGATGATACAGGACCTCTGTTATCATCCTGCTCTTTGACCGCTAGAGCTTCTGTCTGTTCCTGGGTTTCATCTGTTTTTGCCAGCTTCTCAAGGCCGTGTATCAGCTTGGACTTGTCAGTGCATGGCAGCATTGAGCCGTCTGGTGCAAATAGTGCTCTCGGAGTCAATGTGAACTCATAGTGCTCTCGGAGTCAATGTGAACTCATAGTTGCCAACTGCATTCTTCTGATCGATGTCCCTGCTCGACCTGGTGAGAACCATCAGCCGACCATAGAGATCTTTGGTCTCTTTTAGGTCAACTGTCTGGTCACGGAACTTGAAAGTTTGTTTCTTGCTGCCAGACATGTACATCTTGTTCTGCTTTTTGACTGGTGCCCAGAGACTAACATCTCCATTGATACGTTCAGTGACATAATCTTCATAAAGCTTCTGTCCGATGTCATCAATGTTCAAGATTTGTGGAACATACTCTTGTCGTACATATGCATGTGTGATGAAATTGTATAGCTGATTACCTTCAACAGCAAACGGATTCCCGTGGCTCAGTATTGCAGCCTTGATTTTGTCAACAGCTTCATGTTCTTCCCTGACAGCACTGGGTCGTACATCATTGTTCCTCTGGCTTGTTTACTTCAAGCCCGAACTGTCCTTTAAACTCTGTTGAGAGGCACGACATCTCTGGAGAAGCCAAGAAGAACCGCTGCCTAGCATTCACATTATTGGAAATGCCAATTAGGCCAGAATGAACCTTCATCATCTTGTTGAGATGTTCGCAGGCATGGTCTGCACCTATTGAGACGAACGGAATCTCACTCTTGGTGACAGATATGTTTCCATCTTGAAGTTCTCGCCATGTTGCTGGATGGCTTGTCTTCATTTCGTGCATGTCGGCGATGTACCTTGGCCAGAGGCGTTTGTATTTTATTCGATCCATTGCGAAAAACAGCTTGCTGAGTGCTTCTCCAGCCTCCAGATGGAGAACGAGATCAGCATTTCTGGATGCTTCAACAAAGAACAAGATGGTTTCAGCCCGGTGGAGGTAATTCATCAATGACTTGAACATAGCGTTAGATGACTTCTGAGCTTCTCACTTCTTCAGCTGTTGAATGACATCTTCGTTGGTCAAGACTTGAAGCAGGTGAGTGTTTGCAATTCTGATGCATTCTGCTCTATCACTTGTCCCAGAAGCTGCGTTTGTGCAGGCTTCCTGCAATTCATTTGCTGGTTTCGAGCAGATTTCTTTTAGTTGTGGCATCTCTGTGAAGAACTGTTCTAGAGCAAGTTCATACAGAGCCATGTAAGTGTGGACGTGTGCACGGAGTGCTCTCTTGTAGTGGCCGCACTTGAGGATCTGTCTCGTTGTAGCAGGCCCATATACATCTGCCTCAATCCATGCATCATCTATGCCAGAATTTTCTATTGAGGCTCCGAGTGCCCTCAATGCAGCCATCACAGCATGCACCTCCCCAAGTCTCGGAACAACTTCTCTTTTCAAGTTAGGTCTTACATCTAGCAACTGTACTGCCTTCTCGTACAGGGCCATGTCAAAGGTTATGACAGTTGAGTTGGGTTTTCACCAACTGCCAAGCTCTTCAACTGAGACGCTTGCAACATCACAGTCAGCATGGTAGACCACTCATGTGCGACCTCTGGAAGTAGAGGCAAGGCACCGACTTGAGTCAGTGACTGACTAGATGACACAAGTGATTTGTAGCCTGCCCAGCCTGGGATACTGCTTTGTGATTCACTGTCGGTTGATCTAGACAAAGCAGATGCAATCATCCAACCAAGATTGGTTAGTTCATAGGATTCAGCAACACCTGTGGAACACGCCTTGAATTCCTTTGCTCTGTTGACTGGCCCAGGTTTTGGTTTACTGCAAGGCTCGATGGGTACATGATAAGGGACAACCGACAGGTTTTTTTCCTCACTAACTTCCAAATTGGGTGCGATTGATTCACCAGGCGCATCTGCTTCTGCTTCCAAATTGGGTGCGATTGATTCACCAGGCGCATCTGCCTTCTGATACACTGCGGTGATTGTGCCATGTGTGGTGCCTTTGCCATCTACAGTGTCCTCTGCAAAATCTGTATTATCAACAGCGAAGAAGACAAATGTACCTTTGTTGAGGAAAGGTGGTACATACAATCCATCAAATTGTTTTGTGTTTTCCACAACAGCATTGGCAATTGCTGTTTCTAGGAGCAAGGCACGGCTGTGTGATACGCAGTAGTTCTGTACATGGAGGAGGTCCGTCAGCGCCTTCTTCCTGGTGTCATGATGTACAGTGAGTGCCAACCCTACAACCTGTGGGTTTTCTCGTGTGTGTGGTGTCGGAAATGTGTCAGTGGCTTTCTTGGGCACGTGATGCACTTGTCTCCTGGTCTTGAAAGCATACATGATATTCTGACTTATGGTCAATCCTGACCTGTCAACCGTCCCGCTCCTCATCTCCGTTTGCAGCTCCTCCTCAGATCCCACCAAAATCCACCGTATAAGGCTGTACAGCTCAGTCGGGACATCCTCTTTTGTGCTGGATACTGTAATTGTGTGTGTTTCCTTCTCCTCAGCGAAATTGGCAATGCTGTTGCGTATTAGTTTAGCTGTCTTGTATATCATCATTGTCTTGTCCATTTCACTTGTGGCATCTTGCATCAAGGAAGTGTAGACCATATCTTCTTCGCAGGCTTCAGGACAGTAAAGAACAGATGGTTTTCTTCTGTCTTTCTGCCTCACTGACTTCACACTTGGTAACTCTGCAAGAATTTTGTCCTTTAGCCACTGTCGTGTCATTGTCGGAGTGTGCTTCTGTGCCTCATCACTACCACCAAGCATAGATATGTAGGTTTTTTCGATGGCATCCATGGGTAGATGAGCCTTATTTTGGGTTTGATATTCAATGAGATTGATCAGCTCAATCAAGCATGGTACTTGCATTGGTAGGTCTGTCTTTGTAGACTTGGCCCGGTTGCTGGCATCATCCCTCAGGACATGGAACACATATCGGTCCAGCATGGTTTGTGGTATCTTACATCTATCGCATGGGCATCACTTGGTGAGAGTGCATTGCTTAGTCTTGTCATCAATACTGGATCTTAGGAAATATCCACAGCTCGTCCAAGTGCCTTCCTCGAGTTTTCAGTTCGTACGGTGAAGAGACGCTGGTCATCATCTTCTTGACATAAGAAGCAGTGATCCCCTGTCAACGGTTCTGTCGCAGATCTAGTGAAAGGTGCTGAGGTGCCTGGGGTTGCTGATTTCTCCATTTCAGAGCTTGTTCTTTTATGCCCACGTTTTTTCACAGCACAGGTTCCTGTAGACATGGCATGCTGCAAGCGGTCTCTCGCTCGCTGTATGGATATTTGATTTGTGGCATCAGAATAACAACTGCGATGCCACATGGGTTTCCTTTCAATCAATATTTCTTTGGTAAAGTCTTTGAGGCGTCTTTGGATGTCAACATATTTTCCATCCTGTAAGCTGGCTCTTTCTTCCACTACATCGAGTAGTTTCTAGTATGATTCTGTTCTGGGATATTGAATAAGTGTTCCTTTGCTGGCAGTGGACTCCTGACAAAGAATGCACTGCTTCCAGTCTACTGTGTCCATGGACGACTTGACCGAACTCAACTTGCTGGTTCCCGGGTCTTCATTCATGATGACTCAGGCACTGAAAAGAAAAAGAGCCACCACTATATTAACCAACACCAAGATAATTGTGTACTAGCTGTGTTAACAAATTTTTACAGTATAAAATTAAATATTGCAGCACTACTGCAAAAATACTGCAAAATTATTGAAGCATCAGGATTTATAAACACTGTTGCAACTGCCGCCAAAATGGCCGCCAAGCAGGCATTTGCAACAAATGTAAACATTACTTTTCATATTCCTGATGCCATAAGCTTCTCAAAAATGTACTGGTTTGCTAATCTCCATAAAATTTGAACAAAAATACATAGTGAACCTGACTAATATGTACTTATAAATACCAGTTACTTCTGAAATGTATCTAAATATGTATTTAAATACTCGAAAATAAGTTTACTTATAAATATAGTAATTAAATACAAATTGTATTTAAATATGTATTTGAGTAATGTAAAGTACATTACTGACCATCAGTGATACCTAATCAACCAAACCTAATTTAATCTAGCCTAACCTTAGTGCCATCGAACCGAAAGGAGTGTGATAAGTGTTTTGAACGCAATTAAGGGCTCGAAGGGTGATTTCTGTCAATTCATTAAATAGTGAGGTACTAACTAATCTAGCCTAACCTAACTTAAGTAATGTAAGCTAATCAGGATCAATATATCCTTTTCCTGACATGAAAAATACTTCTACATTTTTATATGTAGGTAAGCTACTGGAATCAATAATTAGGGATCGTATAGTCGAACACTTAGAAGTGCATAATCTGGTCAGAAATACGCAGCACGGTTTTAGGCGAAACAAATCTTGCTTAACTAATCTTTTAGAATTTTTCCAAAGCGTGGTTAACGTTTACGATAGACATCGGGCGGTTGATGTAGTGTATTTAGATTTTCAAAAAGCGTTTGACACCGTGCCGCACAAAAGACTGATTGAAAAAACTAAGGCTCATGGAATCAGGGGTGTAGTAATAAATTGGCTAGAAGAATGGTTGCGAGGCAGGAAACAGAGGGTGGTCGTTGATGGAGCGGAGTCGTGTTGGGCTAATGTAGCGAGTGGCGTTCCTCAGGGTTCTGTATTGGGCCCCTTGCTTTTTCTTATATATATTAACGATTTAGATGTCGGCCTAGTCAGTACAGTTTCAAAGTTTGCGGATGACACGAAGCTGGGTGGTAGGGCGATTAATGACGAAGATAGAGGTAAAATTCAGGAAGATCTGAATAAAATCGTTGATTGGTCAGTCACATGGCAAATGAGATTTAACGTGGATAAGTGCAAAATTATGCATATAGGTTCGCGTAACGGTAATTTTGCGTATAGTATGTCAGGGAAAGATTTAACAAGCGTAGAGCAGGAAAAAGATTTAGGAGTTATAGTCACTGGTGATTTAAAAGTAGCGAAACAAAGTACAGCGGCGGTCAATAAGGCGAACAAAGTGTTAGGTTTTATAGCTCGAAATTTTGAGTACAAATCGCGCGATATTATAGTTCCTCTTTATAAATCATTAGTTAGACCCCATTTGGAGTACGCGGTCCAATTTTGGAATCCGCATATGCGCAAAGATATAGACAAAATCGAAAGAGTTCAAAGACGAGCAACTAAGATGATTCCGTCTCTTAGGTCAAAGTCGTACGAGGATAGGCTTAAAGAGTTAAAATTGACTACACTCGAGACTAGGAGGTTAAGGGGTGATCTAATCCAGGTTTTCAAAATTATGAATGGGTTTGATAACGTAGATAGAGATAGCTTTTTCGAAATATCTCAATATAATAGGACTAGAAATAACGGGTGTAAGTTGACAAGTAGAAGGTTCGAGACAGCAGTTGCGAAAAACTTTTTTACGCATAGAATAGTAAATAGCTGGAATAGTTTGCCGGTAGAAGTAATTAGTAGCACGTCTATAAACATGTTTAAGAATCGATTGGACGCGCATGTTGATAGAAAGGGTATAGTTTAAGGTAGTAAAATTAAGGCTTTGTGGGGATAGATCCCACAGCTCAACACAAGTGTTGTGGGATATAGGGAGGCAGCGTCTTGGGTTAGGGGATACTCTCTGTCCTTACACACCCCATTTAAAGAGATTCCTCTGCCGAGCGGTGCCCCCCATAGTACTGTGAGGTATTGAAAAACTCATGATCTTCACTTGCCCCACAAACACCATTAAATGGGAGACCCATAATGGGTGCACACACATTTCTACATTACTGTACAGTCTTTACAGCCACACCTACACTTTTCCTCGTATGTGTATACACAATACACGATTACGAACACAGTTAGGTAGACCAGCCATGAGTGGATCCTAGGGTCTTTGTTGGTCTGAAACATTATAACATTATAACATCTGTGAATTATCAGAGTCGATCTCATTTATGCCCAGCTGCACACACACACACACACACACACACACACACACACACACACACACACACACACACACACACACACACATTTCTGCATAAGTACGTACTGTTTTAACACTTTTATTGGAAATTGCATCTTAACGTATCTCATTCAGTCTATCCCCAGAAATTAAAGGTGTGAATCCCCAAGTTTATACAATGATTTTTTATTCAATAATTTAGAATAATTGCCCTCAGTTACTTGTGATAAGTTTTAATTAATTTAATTAACTGAAACTTATAAGATGGATAAAGAGAATTGAATTCGGTGAAAACTCAATTTCTCATGTTTATAACTGATTTAATCCTTTTTTTAGGAATCATGAATTCTAAATTAGAGTTTCACTCGTTTCAGTTCCAAATAATTTTCAAGTAGAGTTAAAAGTTATTTTCTTTTGACTGTAAGTCAAGATTTCTTTTCCAATTATAATTGAAGTTATTTCTCAAAAGTGAAGTTAAATTAACGCGTCTGAACTGAATCGATTTTAACTCCATTATGGAAATATGGAAATTTTAATGGAGTGTCTTAGAAAAATGTTTTAAAATTCCATCACAATTTCTTTTCAAATATTTATCTTTCCATAAACAATCATTTTTTCTGTAAAGATGTCATTGGCTAGACAAAAAAGACGTAACGTAATTGATAACGTAGAAATATCCCCAAGTCTAATATCAGATCACAATATTATTGAAATAACAACCAATATAAAAGCAACAGGGAAGGAAGGAACATGCGCTATAGAAAGAGGCAAGTTTGAAATTTTTAATTTTCACTCCAAGGCTATAAATTGGGAAGGTATTGCATCCGGCATGGAAACAACAGACTGGAGAACTATCTTTAAGAACGAGACAACGGAAGGAATGCTAATTACCCTAGAAAAAAAGATGCTAGAAATTGTGGAAAGACATGTCCTAAAAAAACAACAAAGAGGAAAGAGAAGCAGGCTCGAGAGACAAAAGAGGTCAATGTTCCTCAAGAGAAAAAGAGTGACTATAAAATTAAGAAACTGCAAAAGCAAAACATCAGAAAAATATTAAACGATAAGCTGGAGAGTATAAGTAGCGTCATACAGGGTCTAATTCAGAAACATACAGAGAAAGAAAATGACGCTATAGAAGCGATAAAGGTTAATTTATAATACTTCTACAATTCTGCAGAAAGAAAGAGACGAAAAATCACACGACTATCGGACCTTTGAAGAATGAAGTATCTGAAGTATCTGAAATGTTAAGGGCTTAGTATGAATCATCTTTCAGCATTCCAAAAGTGACAAACCAATATGGGTATAGAAACGTGTTCTTTGAAGAATTACAAGCAGAAAGTATAATAGACTTTGACTTCACAACAGATGATATCACATGAGCTATAGGGAAACTAAAAACACATTCGAGAACCGGCAAATGGAATGCAACACTAATCAAAAACTGAGAGTGAAATCGTTAAGCCCCTATATTGGATATGGAGACGATCACGAGACACGGGAGAAATACCGAGCATCCTGAACAGAGCGAACATACTGTAGTTCTAATATATAAATGAGGAGATCGATTCGAGACTAAAAACTATAGGCCAGTGTCGCTTACATCTCATTTCACCTAAATATTTAAAAGAATAGTTAGCGAAAAACCTGACTTTTTGGAAACTCGGAAAAAGATAAATGATAACCAACATGGATTCCGGTCAGGTAGAACATGCCTATCACAACTAGTGAAACACTATAACATTATTGATGCACTCGAGAACAATGAAAAGTAGGAAAATGGGTATATAAACTAGATTACACATTGAGCTTTCTCATGCGTAGTCGCCATTTTCGTTCAAGCTTCTATCAATAGCAACTTCACACTCAGATTACAATCTGTAAATCAAGAAAAACCTTCATTAGTTAAGCAACAAAATGTAAAAAACTGCATTATTCTATCTCTTTTGGTTTTGCTGTAATAAAATTTTAAAACCGGAACAGGGCACACCCTGCATTTTCTGCTGCGTGCTTTCTCAGAAAAAATTGAATTAATTTCTCAAGTGTCTAAGCTTAGTTCAATCTTACGTAAATTTGCAAACTAATACTAGCCTACTATTACATTTGATAATAATAATAATAATAATAATATAATAATAACAATAATGCAACATGGTATTATGAGTGGATTAATAGATATTCACCCCACGCCTTATACATATATTAATAAATAAACATCATTAATAACAAAATATTTTCTTAATTAGAACCACTAGCTAAAAAATAAAAACCAACGAACCCCTGATCATCACCACAAATTACTCTTTATACACAAGAACGAATAATAAATCTTTTTTTTGACCGCTTGCGAAATACTGTCTTAAAGATCGAAAAACAATACCTTTTTTTGCTTTGTCTGTTAATGAACCGGATGAAAAATGATTTAAAACCACTTCTTTTGTTTTCCAACCTTTTAATGACTTTTCTCGGTTGTTTGCTCCGATTTTGGAACACGAAAAACCCTACTTTTTTAACAGTTCTTTCGCTACGTATATATTTTATATATTTAAAAAATTATTTTAGTTTACTAAGCCTTAGCTATAATTTATTTTCGATTCCTTATGTTGGTTGCGATGAGTAGTTTGCTTACGGCTGTCGAGAAAGGGCGTGATTTATTAATTTACTAGAACAGTTTTACCCGTTCTACAATTATTCATTTTCCAATTTGCATTTACGCGTTGTTGCGAAGATTCCATTAATAAATATACAATAGGAAACGGATTTAGAGGAACAACAATTAAAACTGGAATTTAGTAATGGAATTAATAACTTAGAAAATGATAATAACTTCAAACTAACGAAAAATTATTAAAATTGAAATAAGCTTTGAATTCAAAATACACGAAAACATTTCCAAAGTTCAGTCGAAAGTTCACAAGAAAACAGTATAGAATCTAATATCAGGAAAAGTTTACACGAAAATCAAAATTTATTTTGAGGCAAAATTTTATTGACAAAACTCATGCAGACACAAAAAAAAAAAAAAGTTCGCTCATTCCAAAGGTTATACATAGTATAGCGATAATACAGTGTTTAAGTCATGAGTAGAATTACGGCAAACTCCAAAAATGTAAATTGCGCGGAAGAAATTGGACAGATGATAAAGAGCTGATGTAAAATTTGGAGTAAAGAAGTATTGCATGGAATAAGTCATAAATGCCAAAGATAATGGGAAATGAAAAGAAATAAATGACTTCATTCCAAGACTCAGTTTATTAAACAAAAGTGTTTGAGTCTTTGTCGAAGCGATTAATAACAAGATTTAAAAAAGAAAGTTAAAGAATCACACTTGAATTCTCATTTAGCGTAATCGAAGTTTCACGCAACCACAATCACACTTATACATACATGCCTGCACAACCCCACCCCGCCCACATACACACGCACACACCCCACAGACGTACAGCATATATATATATATATATATATATATATATATATATATATATATATATATATCGATGCCCTTTTATGGGTACTAGAGCCAAAGGATCGAAAAAGAGCAAAACAGTTGCTCGCTCAGTTTTATCCAGAAGCTGATTTTAAATTTATATTTATCAACAATTTTAGCATTTGCTCCTTTTCTTAAACTTAAGGAAAGGTTGCCCGATGCTCTCGTCTACAATCTAGTTTACTCTTTCAATTGTGGTTGTAACGCCACATATGTTGGCAGCTCCGTCCGCCAACTTAAGGTACGGGTCGATGAGCATCATGGCATTAGTAGTCGCGCTTCTTTACCACTAAGTAGACCAGCCAAATCCTCAATCCGCGAACGTTACGAAAGTAACACCATCCATTTAATAACGACTTCTCAGTTTTAACCAAATTGCAAAATGAAATAGACATAAGAATTATGGAGTCCTTATATATAGTATATTGACAAAAGTCGAAGTTGAATGACTATAATTATGCGTATAAATTAAACATAGTAAATTAATATTTTATATCTATATTGTAATCTGATTTGGTTTTGTTTAATTTTGTCTAATTGTTAATCTTAGTTGAACGTGAGAATAGTGTCGTCATTGTGACTTTATTCTTGGTCGTGTACTATTGAAAGTATTTTAAAATTAAGTTAATTATGTACTTATCAAACTAGTCTTTTACCAGTTTTGTATTGCTTTACTTTTTATTGTTTTTAGCCACTGATGATGGGAGTTTGACTAGTCCTTTTACCAGTTTTATATTGCTTTACTTTTTATTGTTTTTAGCCACTGATGATGGGAGTTTGACTTCCGAAACGTCTGATATTAAATCTTCCCAATGTTGACGTGGGTGTTGATTCTCGTTTTTATGCATATATGTATATGAAAAAATAGGATCGTTTCGGTTTGACGGCCTGTAATATTTTTTAACATTACTTGTTTTTTATTGTCCAATTTTAATCGACGATTTCAAAAATAACATTCATGTTTTAGAGAAACAAATAGTGAGGCAGTTATACATTTTAGTTTAGAGAATATCATATACGCTTTAAGATTCCAAAATCCCTGAAAGTTTTAGGTCAACTGTATGCTCATGACGATTGGTTGGTTAAGTCATGATATTTTCGTTTGTTTTGACAGTAAACTAACGAAAATATCATGACTTAACCTAACCAATTGCCAAGGGCGTACAGTTGACCTAACCGGGCATTCTGTTAACCTAATTGGGCATTCAGTTAACCCAACCAGTTGGTAGAGTCTAGAATTTGACGGTCCCATAGCCGTGACTCATTTTTTTCCGCCAGCCGTCAAGCCAAAAAGATCCCAAAACAGTTTAAAAATATATATCAGGTTGTAACAAATTCTGCTCGATTAGAAAACGGACGATAAATAATAGAATAACCTCAAGATAATGTGAAATAGTCTTAGAAATGATGCGAACCTGTCGCCGCGTGTATTTTGCAAATGTTTTATCACGATACAGAATGACTTAGGCTAGTATAGGCTTAGGCTAGTGTAGGATTAAGCTAATGAATATTTTCTCTGGGTTTTTTTCATACAGTTACAACGCCACCCCTACGATATTACAGTAATTGAAAAAACATGGATCCCACGAAAGAGCATATTCGACATGTGATGCTGTATGAGTTCCACAAAGGATCTAACGCTAGTGAATCCGCAAGAAACACTCAAAGAGTTTATGGAAATGATGATGTGAGCGAATGGATGTGTAGGAGATGGTTTGAGAAGTTCAGAAATGGAGACTTCAGTCTGAAAGATTATCAACGAACAGGACGACCAAATGAGTTAGATGAAGAGTTGCTGAAAGCAACAGTGGAGGAAAACCCAACGGTAACTAAGAAATCTTGGCCTGCAATTCGGCGTTAGCCATATGACCATTCATCATTTGAAGCTGTTAGAAAAAGTAGTGAAGGTTGGAAAATGATTTGCCACAAGCGAATCTTCAACGTCGAATCGATATTTGCACATCACTGCATTCTCGGCAACTGCAGGCACCATTTTTGAATCGGATCGTCACTGGGGATGATTAAGCGTCGACATCAGTGGCTTAGCCGTGAAACAAAGCCTGAACCTCAGCCAAGGAATGGACCCCATCCAAAGAAAATTTTGCTATGCGTTTGGTGGGATATGCAAGGAATTATTCATTTTGAGCTTCTGCCAGATAACCAAACAATCACAGCTGAAGTCTACTGCCAACAACTCCAACGATTGAAGATGGCATTACAAGAAAAACGTCCTGCATTAATTAATCGTAGAGGTGTTCTATTCCACCAGGATAACGCGCGCCCTCACACTGCTCGAATCATCACTGCCGAATTGGAGGCATTTGGTTGGGAAAAAATGCCTCATCCACCTTATTCTCCGGACATCGCACCTTCAGACTACATTCAGAAGTCTGCAACACCACCTAGATGGACAAAAGTTGCAATCCAGGGAAGCTATCGAAAACGAAGTGATCGCTTTTTTTAACTCGAAACCAAAGGATTTCTTCGAACGTGGCATAAAAAAACTTTTCTACAAGTGGGAGGAGGTTATAGAAAAAGAAAGGAATTATATTGATGATTAATTTGTCATTATGTCATTTAATTTTTGTTGAGAATAAACTAAAAATTTGAGGAAATTTGTCCTTATAAGTCATTTAATTTTTGTTCTGAATGAACTAAAAAATCGAGCAGAATATATGTTACAACGTTATATTTTAAATTTGTTAAAATGCATATAACTGCCTCACTATTTGTTTCTCTAAAATGATGAATGTTATTTTTGAAATCCTCGATTAAAACTGGACAATAAAAAACAAGTAATGTTTAAAAATATTACAGGCCGTCAAACCGAAAAGATCCAAAAAATATTAACGAACAAAGAAACCGCGGTTGACTGGGTCAGTGTCTGTCGTACATTCATGAACATGGTGTGGATGAAAAGAATAAAAAGAATAAAAAGCAATCTATTTCTGAATTGTCTTTCAAAACAAAATTCTTGATTCATTTATATGACTTTTAATTCTTGCATTTTTACACACAGTTCTCTCTCTCTCTCTCTCTCTCTCTCTCTCTCTCTCTCTCTCTCTCTCTCTCTCTCTCTCTCATATATATATATATATATATACAGGGTGTTTCAGGAGGAAAGGTCAATACTTCGGGAGGTGATAGTATCGGTCATTGTGAGAAAAAAAGTTCATATGAACATGTGTCTAATTCTGAATGGTTACGGAGATAGAGCTGTTTGAATCTGATGTGCGCGCAGCTCTTCCTCCCCCTTCCCTCCCCTATAACCTTGAACCATGTAAGCTGTAATGTAAGCATGTAACATAAGCCAATCGACAGCTGACTGTTGTGAGTGACATTGGTGTTTGAAGCAGTGTTAAGAATGCCACACACCTTCACACATGCCGAATATGCAGATATGGTGTATGTCTACGGTTTTTGCGATGGAAGTGCAACAGCTGCTGTTGCAGAATACCGTCGATGGTTGCCGAACAGCAGAATTCCGGATCGAAGTGTGTTTACCAGGGTTTTTAACACATTGCGTGAGATTGGTACACTTCCCAGCGCTCATGTTTCATCTGAACGTGAAGGTCAACAAGATGTGGGTGAAGTGGAAAACATTCTTCAGTTGGTAGAGCGTAGTCGTACTACTAGCTCACGAAGAATTTCTACACGTCTCGGTGTACCACACACAAGAGTATGGCAAACATTACGTGAGGAAGGCTTGCATCCATATCATGAACAGCGTGTACAACACCTTCAACCAGGAGACGCTGCCATGCGACTGGAATTTTGTCATTGGGTAAATGCTAATCGCCGTTTGCTTCGATTAATACTGTTCACCGATGAAGCTACTTCACCCGTGACGGTATCAACAACACTCGTAACTCTCATCGGTGGTCAGATGAAAATCAAAATGCCACTATGGAAACAAATTTTCAACATCGCTTCTCTGCCAATGTGCGGTGCGGTATCATCGACGATCAGCTGATTGGCCCTGTTACTTTAGAGAATCGTCTTACAGGACAAAGTTACCTAGAATTTCTCCAAAATGAATTGCCAGGACTATTGGATGATGTTCCTTTGGCTACACGCGCTGGTATGTACTTTCAGCATGACGGAGCTCCTCCACATTCTACCTGTCTGGTGATGCAATACCTAAATCAAACTTTCCTTGGTCGATGGATCGGCCGCGGTGGTCCCATTCAATGGCCACCAAGGTCTCCAGACCTCCCTCCGTTAGATTATTGTTTGTTGGGGTGGATGAAAAGTCAAGTTTACAAAAGAAAGGTGGACACACGAGACGAATTACTCGCGCCCATTTTGGATGCTGCTGCCCGCATAAAGGAACGTCAAGATCAACTCAGAAGAACAACAAGCGATCTTCGCACACGAGTTGCAAAGGGCATTGAGGTTGACGGTGGGATTTTCGAAAACGTATTGTAAACTGTAACAAATTTGTCATTTCTGTACCTGATACCATTCAAAATGCCAATGTTTAGACATTAAATGTTAGAAACAGTAATTGGTTTCTCTTTCTTGATTACCATTAACAATGCTTTTGTATTTGTAGATTCAAACAGCTCTATCTCCGTAACCATTCAGAATTAGACACATGTTCATATGAGCTTTTTTATCACAATGACCGAGACTACCACCTCCCGAAGTATTGACCTTTCCTCCTGAACACCCTGTGTGTGTATATATATATATATATATATATATATATATATATAGGGTGAACCAAATGTAGGTGGACAGTAAATGATAACGTTTATTTTGAGAATACATATTTAATTTTTTTGTATACTATAATACAAAATAAAATTTAAATAAATTTAGTTATAATATTTAATATAATAAAACACAAACACCATAGTTATAATGAACACCATAGTTATAATATAATATAACACAAACCGTATTCAACCTACTGTCCACCTACTTTTGGTTCACCGTGTATAATATATATATATATATAATACGATGATTCATATCAGTAAGCTCTTTTAGTTTCATGTGAAAAACTCTTGCAATAATATCTGGCCTATGTTCTGGGCTTTGATGAGCTTCAATGCTTTCAGCGATTTCAGTCGATCTTGGATTGCTAGTAAACGTAATAAATAGATCCGACTTCCCAAATTTTCTTACAATTGCCATTGCGTCTTCATAATTCTGCTGCATTGCTCTCGACCTACCTTGATAAAGATACTAATTTGACCGCAGATGTTTTTATTTACTATATTCCTAATCCTGTTTTTACGCATGGACAGTTTTCCGTAGCCTTTTCCAGAGTGACAAGTTTTGATTCTGTTAAAGTCTTTGGTGAGAGAATAACTAAAAAAATCCTGTAATTGAAGAAGTAATGTTACATTAAAGATACTAATTTGATCGCAAATGTTTTAGGGGCCTCTGCAAGTATATGTACAGTATATATATAATATATATATATATATATATATTATATATATATATAAATTATTTCACGAAAGTAACACGTGAAAAATATTTATGATGAATAAAACCACGAAGGAAAGGAAACACAGAGTGGTGCTCAAGCGCTTTCGTCTAATGACACCCTCAGGAACACTGAAGTAAATAAAGAGTTCAAGACTATATATAGGTTACAAAAAAAAAAATATATATATATATATATATATAATAAATATAGAAATAAAAATTGTGGGAGGAGCATACAAATTTGTAAGGAAAACTACCAATTTTAGCACTTTGTCCGAATTCAACACAAGATCAAATGGATTGTTTACAACCAATTTTATAGATAATGCCTGAATGATATATAGGTCACAAAAAAAAAAAAAATAAAAAATAAAAATAACTTGAAAAATAAAAATTGTAAGAGGAGCATACAAATTTATAAGGGAAAATTACCAAAGTTTTAGAATTCTGCCCTTCTTGTCTAAATCCGTTCTGAACGAATTCAAAAGAACGGGATCGAGTTGAAAAAGACCTTTGCTCATGTTAAAGTTATTTGTAAGTTGGATAATAGCAGACTCAAGAATATTTCTATTAACAATGTTGCTAGAGTGAAACAAAAGTGAAGCATTATTCCAATCAATACAATGGGATGACTCTGACAAATGGGCAAAAAGGGCACTGGACGACTGTCCCGTTCTAACGGAATATTGATGCTGTTTTACACGCGTGTGCAAATCCTTTGCAGTTTGACCAATGTAACAATGTGATTCCTTTTACAATGGTCAGACGGGAAAGGATTTGCACACGCGTGTAAAACAGCATCAATATTCCATTAGAACGGGACAGTCGTCCAGTGTCCTTTTTGTCCATTTGTCAGAGTCATCCCATTGTATTGATTGGAATAATGCTTCACTTTTGTTTCACTCTAGCAACATTGTTAATAGAAATATTCTTGAGTCTGCTATTATCCAACTTACAAATAACTTTAACATGAGCAAAGGTCTTTTTCAACTCGATCCCGTTCTTTTGAATTCGTTCAGGACGGATTTAGACAAGAAGGGCAGAATGCTAAAACTTTGGTAATTTTCCCTTATAAATTTGTATGCTCCTCTTACAATTTTTATTTTTCAAGTTATTTTTATTTTTTTATTGTGACCTATATATCATTCAGGCATTATCTATAAAATTGGTTGTAAACAATCCATTTGATCTTGTGTTGAATTCGGACAAAGTGCTAAAATTGGTAGTTTTCCTTACAAATTTGTATGCTCCTCCCACAATTTTATTTCTGTTATATATATATATATATATATATATATATAATATATATATTATATATATATTTTGTAACCTATATATAGTCTTGAACTCTTTATTTACTTCAGTGTTCCTGAGGATGTCATTAGACGAAAGCGCTTGAGCACCACTCTGTGTTTCCTTTCCTTCGTGGTTTTATTCATCATATATATATATATTGGGAAAGTGTTGTGAATATTGATTTGATATCTGTCATTATTAAATAATTTTCTTAGTTATTAATTCATACGAGATAATGGCCGCAGCGAATACAATTCAATCACTCTAATTTATTTCTGAATATCTGATGGAAATTGTAGTTCAGTATTTGACAGTATTGGTTGATAATGACAGTATTGGATAATTACTTGCATTTATTATTCAGTCCGTCATGATCGACAAGTGGTTGAAAACAAATTACTAAACTACACTCAATTACTCAAATTCAAATTCTGTTGAATATGTTTCTAAAGGTTACTCAACAACGAAGTTTCACTTAGGAAACGAAGCTTTTATAGTCATTAAGAGAGTAGAGATTGACGAATGAAGTAAGACGCACTTGTAAACACGGATACATTTATCAAAGACTTTTATAAAGAGGAGAAACCGAACTGGAAGAAATCAGCCAAAGAGATGATTGTTCGACTGCATATGTCGTTGGTTGTGTTTTTCCTTCACCCAGTCATGGCTCTGGAATGGTGGTTGCCAACTTTCCTTCCATCTCCCTTCGCAGGCAACGCGGTCCTCCTCCCCATGGGTGGGGAAACTTCTTTCGAGGGTGCTGTGTGCATTGAAGGCGAAGAAAATGGACTCTCCAGTTCTGAGCTGTTTACAGGGGTAAACAAACTTACGAAGCGGGTTTTTTTTGGGTTTTTTTGGCGTACAACTCACTACTACAAACTACGACCCGGGGATCGCGATCCACCATTTGAGAAACACTACTCTAAATAGAAGTAGACGTTTCGTTAGACGTTTCATTGTCCCAATTTTGCAAATTTTGAAATGTCTAATGCATTAGACATTTACTTTAGTTAAACATTTCGTTAACCATTTCAGTAAGTCAACTGAACTGTCTAAACTGTTCCAGTTTTTTAAACAATTGAAAAGACTAATCTAAGATGTCTAATGGAATCTTTAGTGAATTGGCTAATAATGAAATGCCTAATGAATGAAAGTTTAACGAGTTTAAGTTTAAGTTTATATGAAAAGAATTGTTTCACAGCATTACACTTAAAAACTTTTGGGCACTATTGCAGTTGGGTCTCAACCCAACAAATTCAATTATATTAAAACAAAAGGTAACTAAAGGTAACTAAAGAAGGCTGGGGGCCCTGATCTTCAGGTGATCCTGTCCTTTAAATATTTTGTTTTAATGTAATTGGGATCAGCTGAAGATTAGGGGCCCCAACCTTCTTTAGTTAGCCTTATAAAGCTAACTAACGAAAATATCACGACTTAACCTAACCAATCGTCAAGGGCGTACAGTTGACCTAACGATTGGTTAGGTTAAGTCGTGATATTTTCGTTAGTTAGCCTTAAGTCTAACTAACGAAGGCTGGTGTCCCTGATCTTCAGGTGATCCTGTAATTGAATTTGTTAGGTTGGGGTACCCAACTGCAATAGTGCCAACTTTTGACTTTTAATTTATATCCATTTCTTCTCGAAACTGACTCTGTATCCCTACCAAATAACTTCCTGTAATTTACATTATGAAAGCGATTTATCAATTTTAAATACTCGAATTAGTTCTCCTATAAATCCATGCTTTTTGAAATGACTACATATATAGCTGAGTTAATTTTTCCTCAAATATTTCACTTCTCAGTTTTGAATTTACTTTGGCTGTTCTACCCTGAACCCTTTCTAACTTATCAGTCTTTTCTCAGGTACAGGCTGGCTAACTTAGATACTGAACCTAAGGTAGGCCTACTGTATATCAAGACATTAAAAGACTAAATGAATAATTACACAAATATAATAATTGTTTTCTCTTCTTTCCAAGATAGCTTATAAATACGACCACTAAATAAATTGCGTCACAATTTCAAAATATTTTTAATCCCAATGCGCATGCGTCTACTGTAGGGGCAAACAATAGAAAACTAACTTATACAAATGAAATGTTTAATTTCTACGCCTTTATACAGTATATCTGAAACATTTAAGCACCGTTTTCCAGTATTTGAAATATCGGATCACGTGAAGATCAGGGCCCCCAGCCTTCTTTAGTTAGCCTTATAAGGCTAACTAACGAAAATATCACGACTTAACCTAACCAATCGTCAAGGGCGTACAGTTGACCTAACGACTGGTTAGATTAAGTCGTGATATTTTCGTTAGTTAGCCTTATAAGGCTAACTAACGAAGGTTGGGGGCCCTGATCTTCAGGTGATCCGAAATATTTAATAAACATTTCAAAATAGCTACTATTCATTTCAGAAAGCTAACTTCATTATGAGATGTTGAGTAGACGTTTCATATATATAACCAAACGTCTTGTATCATTTAGAGTTTACCACAATAACAGTAATGAAAGTAATAAAAACAAATAAAACTCAATAAAATTAAGATAAACAGTATAACCTTGGTTAACCTTCCGTCCGAATTGTTCATTCTGACGAAGGTCAAGCTTGTCACTCCATCTTAGACCTACAGTTTAACGTGGAATCCAAACCACGGACCCCCACCTACCCACTAGGCTACCCAGGGTACCCATTTATCTACCAACCAATTTCTTTATTGTGTGGAAGGATAAACAGCTGGGGTTTTGCTGCGCGCCGCCTGCCGTCACCGGGTCTCGATCTCTGGATCGATGGACTCGTAGTCAGCGACGCTAACCACTACACCACCGAGGCGTATTAACCTAAAACTAATATATTTGGTTGTTAAAAAAAAACAACTGAATATTGATTTTAAGTCTCAAAAAATAAGCCTCCCAATAAGAAATGGAACATTTGGTAATCGTCTTAAATGTTTTAATGACATTTTATTAATGTGAGAACGTTTACTAAATGTCTAATTTCTTGATGGGATCCGACTCGTAAAAAGGATAATCTTACAAAACTTCACTATAATAATAACCGTCGTAAATGTACTAAAATTCAAAACTTCCATAAATAATTTAAAAGAAAGTACTTTATTTGTTGCTTCAATTTTAATAATGTAATAGTACTGTGGGTCATCACAATGAAAATGAAAAAGTTTATTGGCAGATCATTAGTCCAGATGACAAATAATAATACGAACTCATAATGTGTGTGTGTATATATATATATACTGTAGGCTACATATATTTTTTTTTCTTTCCTTTTTTTCACGACATATTTGATTTGCTCAAAAAAACGTGGAAATAATATTAATACTGAGGTCCATATTTTCCTTACATTCAGTTACAGGGGACCAATCAACCAACCATTCTTTACAGTCTTAATAGTCTTAATAGTCTTAAACGAGCAACAGGGGGCCCCTGGGTTGTTAATTGCAATATATATATATATATTTTTTTTTTTTAAGTTCGGGAAGAACCGATTCGCCTCTATTTAAAAGGGCATATCTCGGCGGAAAAACAGAAAAAGTGAGAGGAAAGACAGAGGAAAAAGAAAGGGTGGAAGGGACAGTCAAAGTGGAAAAAGACCAAGGATGACAAGGACTGCAGGGTCGAGCCTCATCATCCTTGGGTGCTAGGGCCGGGAGGGTGCACGTGAAACCTCCAGGAACAAGCATGTACAAATGAACACAAAGAGCACTCAAGAGCACGAGCTTAGAACCCCCTTGCGGGGATATATATATATATATATATATATATATATATATATACACGGTGTCCAAAAAAAAACTAAACACGCAAATTAATAACATGTATGCGTTCTCATAAGTTTGAATATAATAATTAAGATTTCTTATTCCAATAAATTTAATGCAAATTTATATTATTATTTGAAAAATTGTTCAATATGGGAACCATTTTGTTCTATACACTTAACCAAACGCGATCGCCACTCGTCCACGCACTTGTCGACATAATTTTGTGAAACTCTTTCCCAACCATCTATGAGTCTCCGTCTTAAATCATTTAAATCTTCAATATTCTGCCCAGGTATGTAAACCTTAGAAGATAGAGCTTCCCATATGCCATAATCCATTGGTGTAAGGTCAGGGCTATTTGCTGGCCAATTTTCGGGCTCGATAAAACTAACCTCCTGAGCTCTGAGGTACTCTATTGTCTGACGAGCTCTGTATGCTGGTGCGCCATCTTGCTGAAAGGTGAAATCATTACCACATCTGGCTTGCATATCTTCTAGATAAATCGGCAAAACATGATTAATGTAGTAGTTTGCATTAATCCTGACTCGAGGTGCAATAAAAACTAAACGAGATTTGCCCATCTTCGATACGCACGCACGCACCCACCATCACACCTTGAGAAACTCTTGCCGTTTCTTTCAACAAACGTTCAGGACTAACATCTTTTTTTCTATCCGCCCTTGAGTAAACCCTATCATTTTGATTGTTTATTGGAGGAGTTATATGGTAGATCTTCTCATCTGAAAACCAGATTTTTTATACCGATCTGTCATCTGGAAATCGCTCTAAAAGTTCTCGTGCACACATATTACGTCTCTGTTTATTAGCTTGTGTCAATTTATGTACACGCTGCCTTTTATAACAATGAAGATTTAAATCATTTTTAGCAATGTTGAAAACACTTCCACGAGAAATTCCAAGTTCATGGGAAATCTTACGACTGCTGAGATGTGTACCAGGATTATTTTCTTGACTAAGAATGAGTGCTTCGAGCTGTCGAATATTTTCATCAGTCCTTGCGGAACGAGGACACCCGCTTCCTTCACGTCTATCTGCCGAACCAGTTTCATCTATTTTTTTTATCAGATAGTTCACGCCAGATTGTGTCCAATCTTTATTAGGAAACTCTTGCATCATTCTTCTTGCACCCCATCTTTTAGATAATCTTAAGTTTTTGATTAAAATTTTGTCTTCATCATCATATGACGGCATCAGGGGTTACTCAAACCTATGGAAAATAAAAACGTTAATTTACAAGCTCCATTTATATTATACCAAAATGATAAATTATATGAACATATCTCAATAATTATTAATTATTATTATAAATATTATTCATTATTATTATAATTATTAACTATTATGTTCACATTTCAAATTATAAAAAAAATTATAGCTTATTAAAAAACGGAGTCCAAAAAAATCGGCGTGTTTAGTTTTTTTTTTGGACACCGTGTATATATATTATTTAATAGTGTAGTGCGAAAATACAATTACGAAGAATTATAGGAGCGGTGATTGGTTGATTCTAACCAATCACGGATGGGTTTCCAATCTTTTTTGGTCGTTCCGGCAGGAAACATGGATGGCCGGAACTACCGTTTCTTCCTTTACTCTCTTCTTTAGCTAATCTTTTTCCGTGTCTCATCTACCCTGTGAGCATTCCAGCATGCTCACACACACACACTTCTCCCTCTCTTCTTCACTACACATATATGTATTTTACACACTACACAATCTTTTCCAAATTTATAAAAAAAAGGCATCTTGAGCTTCAGAGACCTTTATTTTGGCTCTCTCCTTCTTATATAGGTGGGGGAAGGCCATTTTTGCCGGAGCTTACCCTTGCCCCTTTCTTCTTACATAAAGAAATATAAGAAAAATAAAAAACAACCTTTGAAACGAGCGTTTAACCTATACTGTACGAACATCCTGGTAAATATGTACTGCTGGAGGTGGTGTATTTGATGTACAGTAATAATACTGCCAAATTAAAATGTATTTAATTCTCTGAAAAATTAATTCCGGTTTTTTCGGAAGCCCATATTCAGCATTTGAAGAAGGGAATAAATTCTATGAAGAAATTCAGGTTACTTAAAGTAAAAGTCGATTTCATTATAATTATATACGAGTAGTGCAGCGGGAGAAGGGGATAAGCGACAAAATCGGCAAAATGCGTTTTCTATTTGAAAAGACACCTTATTCTTCCCCCTATCACCTCCAATTGGCAGATATCCCATTTTGTGAGTGGAAACACTGTTTCCAAAATTTGAATCTTCAGTGGCATTGGTTTGAATCTCATCGAGGTAAGGTAAGTTTATTTCAAATGTATTTAATCTTAAAACTCAAGCTGTTGTTAGTATGTTGTTCCTCATTAACAAAATTGATATGCATATAATTAATTACACTCGGTTAATGAAAATAAACAGAAATGATATTTAACTGACATTTCCTCCAATAGATGGCACTACCTACTTTGATTAAATTATTTTCAAAGAATCAGTTCCCCGAAAAATATTTCATCAAGCATCGAAGTTTGATGAAAATACTCTTATCACCTGAGGGCACTTGTTCGATGAAAGAATTTCCCACACCTTGATAAAAATTATATTCTGTGTGTATGTTAAAAGTTGCCTCGAAATATTCTTTGTTTTTTTAACTGAATTTTTGTAAGTTTCTGGGACGCCAGTCCGGTGATCCGTCCATTTTTAACTTGGAACAATCTGGGCGACTCTTACATCTGGTTAGGTTACACGAGGTTATAGGTTGTCGTTCAAGGTTGGTTAGTTATTTCCCACGTGGCTAGCATTCTGCCAATCAGAGGTCCAAAATTCTAGTGTCTCCGAAACTTAATATTTACCGAATTCTCTTACTGCTCATCTCAATTTTTTTTTTTTTGAGAAGAAATTATTTTTTTTAATATTTATGAAATTTTTAGTTTCGATATCATAGAAAGGCTTTTATTTTCTGGTTATTTTTTTAGACACTTGTTTGGGTTAGAGTGGTGCTCATAAGTATTCGTACAAAGAAATATTTCAGTTTTTTTGTATCATGCAGAAGATAATTTTGAAGAGTTTACCGTTCGTTTGGTAAAATTTAACAAATAAAAAAATTAGTTCACCTCTAACATATAATGTAACACGTCAAACAATTTGAGGAAAATAAAAAAGTTAAAATGCAAAAATTTTTGTACATTTACTTACCAAATTATTTAATACTTTGTGTGTTCACCTTTTGCTTGAATGACTTCAATGATTCGTTTTGGGTATTTTTCTACAAGGTTTCAACATCCCTCAGTACAAATTTTAGCCGATTCTTCTAAAGAAAATTGTTGCAGTTCATTCAGATTCGAAGGGTTTCTCTTGCGTTCACCTTTTTTCAAATCCAACCATAAATTCTCGATTAAATTGAGATATGGGCTTTTACTAGGCCACTCGAGAAGTTTGAAATTCTTTAATTGAAGCCCTTTCACGGTGCTCTTACGTTTATGTTTTGGATCATTATCTCATTGCAGTACCCAATTCGTACTCATTCGCAACTCCCCAACTGAAAGCAATACATTTTCTTCAAAAACTTCCTGATATTTCTTCGAAATCAAGATTCCACTGATGACAACAAGCTTTCCAGGACCAAAAACACTAAAACATCCCCAAACAGGCAAACTACCACAGCCATATTTAGCGGTAGGAAGGATGTTTTTTTTTCCTCGAATGCATTATTTGATTTTCGTCACAAATACCGTTGCTCGTTGTTCCTGAATAATACAGTTTTGGTCTTGTCCAGAGAACTTTCTTCCAAAATGCAAATCCATCATTTTGATGATCCATGGCGTACTTTCAACGAGCTTCTTTGTACACTTTTCGTAGCAAATGTTTTGCTCGTGCAACTCTTCATGCAAACCATTCTTTCTCAATGTACGATGTACAGTAGGGGAATGGACATCGCTCTTAGACAGCCGTAATGTTTGCCAAATTTCAATTGCAGTCACTTGTGGATTCGCAGCAGCCAATTCTTTCAATCCGTTTAGGTGTACGTTCTGAAATATTGCAAGGTCGCCCACATCTTGGTAGAGTTTTGATTGTTCCAAAGCTTTTCCATTTCTTTATAACTGCAGCAACCGTCGTAAATGGAAATCGAAGTTCTTTTCCTATCTTCCTATAACTCTTTCCATACTCGTGTGCAGCAGTGACAGATCTCTCTAGATCTGAAGACAGCTCTTTACCACGACGACCCATTGCTTACTCATGGCTTATACAGTCATCCATCTTCCATGAAGATTCAAAGAGAAAATTCTAGAATTCAGAATTGCCAACAGTCTCTAATCAATAAACAGGCAACTACTGATAAAAAGTGTGGTCTTCAAACCTAAGGTGGACACACAAAGTATTAAATAACCTTATAAATAAACGCATTTTAACTTTTTTAATTTTCCTCAAATTCTTTGATGTTATTCATTATATTCTGGAGTTAGTAATTTTTTATATAAATTTTTCCAAACGAACTGTAAATTTTTCATAACTATCCTATGCATGGTACAAAAGATAAGAATATAATTGAAATATTGCTCATAAGGAATACTTTTGAGCGCCACTGTACTGTATAATACCATATATTTTATATTATTAAATTTTTCAGTCCATTATTGTATACAAACAAACAGAATTTTCCCCTTGAATGAAACTTGATTTTAGAATATATTTTAATATTGGCCTAATTATCATTTTAGAAGGGTAGTTGTTCAAATAAAATGGTCGGTTTGAGCGAGTTCAAAAGTTAGATTGAATTTTTAAGTGTTTATATCTCTCTTAACAATTGGTATTCGTTTAACATCAGGAACGAGCTTATAGATGTATGGAATGTGGGAATTTTGGACCCCGGCTCAAGGACTCGGTTATTCTGAAGCTGAAACCCACCGCACAGGCGAAGGAGGAGAATTGGCAACGATGGAATCGCAAGAAAAACAAACTTGTCTTCTTCGTTACGTGAACGACACTGAAGGTTAGCCCATTTCCATCGATACACCCCCAGAAATTTAAAATCAGTTCGAAAAAACATAAGCAAGTTAGTTTTAAACATAATAAACCTATAAACTCCATTATAGAACTTTCTAACTCAAAACATTATCTACAAAATCCGCTCTTAAGATGCATTTCATATTTACGCATCATATTTTTAGTTACAAACTCAAGAATGTTTATATATCCACATTAAGAAAGTTAACAATAATAAAATAATAATAATAAGAAGAGTAATAATAAAATAATAAAAATAATAATAATAATAATAATTAGAATAATAATTTATTAGTAGTTATAATTATTGTATTTCCCAATTTCATTATAAATTTCGCTCAGTATGCACTAATGCTACATTTTGCATTATTTATTGTTTTTCCTTCACCATTATTATGTTTTCATTGATTGTACAGTATTGATGGAATTAAAAAAAGTCCTGTGGTTAATTTAATATATATATATATATATATATATATATATATATATATATATATATATATATATATATATATATATATCAACGTGTATTATAATTTGAAATGGTGGTTTATGAAGTGAATAATCCGATAAGGTTGACATAAAGTTAGTGGACTTTGTCCCTCGAACTCATGACTGTGCGCAAACTTTATTATATGTTTTACATATATATTATCTCATTAATATTTTGAATAAAGAGTGAAGACACTAAGACGCATTTTAACCAGGGGTTAGAAAAGAACCAGTCGCTGGAAACACAAAGACATCATTGCGGAAATTGTTATTGAAAATACTCGCGAAATGCATATATTGATCGAAGGAAGAATTATATGGCTTCGTTTAAAAGGAAATTGTTATAAAGAATGACATTATCGTATTTTTCGATGCATAATATTCGTTCTTTCTTTCAGGAAAAGGTCTTACGCAGCAAGTGTGTCATACACCGAAAATATATATGGCGGTTCATATCAGTTAGAAACGATTTTTGAACTGAACATAATTAATTGACAGTTTTAACTTACGCAGTTATCCGTATTTATCATATATTAGAAGTTAGAAGTATTGATTAGAATTGACTAGAATTGATTATTATTGATTAGAATTGATTAGTACTGATTAATTATATATTTTTACGTTAAAACAGCATCAATTATGCGCTAGGCGCTATAATTTACATTTTAAAAAGAATAATCATAAGTAAGATCATGCATTAACGTATCTTCTTCAAATTATATCTATTTTAAAGAATAAAGAGTATAACAGTCAAGTACAATAAAATATTTTCTGAAAAAATAAAAGTTAAACGCATCAAAAACACTTAAAAGACTTTTGACAAAATGAAAGAAAGATCTGTTCATGAAAAGGCAATTTTGGTCCAGTAAAGAAAGAGTTTGGAATGAATTGTTTGTCCGCGTGAACATATTTTCTTTTTTTTTTTTACTTTCTTGTTTATTAAATCGAAACCAAATTAAAAACTTTTGAAGCCCAAAATGTACCAGAGTTTATATTAAAAGATGACTTTCCTGACAAATAAAGTGAACGCTCTGAAAGAGTGATGTCGCGTAATGAAATTCTTTTCACATAAAAATATACGTTTACTTCACTTAAAAATCACTCTTATAGAATTATGAATTTTATAGTTTTGATGTGATTTTTAAATACAGTTTGCATAAATTTTATATCTATTAAAAATAAGTGTTAATTATCTAAATGCATTTTATACGCGAAGTTACTCCGAATTTTATGTAAAGAAATTAAAACCATTTCAATTTTTCTCTGAAAATTCAAGTTTTATAATGAAAATTTGCATAAAGATGAATTTATTTAGAAGTTTGTGAGTATTAAGGAGATTAAATTTTAGTGTTAGCATTTCTCTTACTAATTTACTTTATTACATATCGCCACACACGCGCATATACACTGTAATTAGTGTTTGGCAAAAACGGTGAATTTTGGCGGAAAAATTTGGCAGAGGGCGTAATAGACTAACAACTAACCTAACCTAACCTAACCTAACCTAACCTAACCTAACCTATATTAATTTTACACGCCACCCAGCGCTGTCCCGAATACAGAGCGCTCTAGACTAAACTAAGGGCAAAAGAGGAAAAGATCAAGAACTTTAAAATCTCAAAAGGGTTGGGTAGCTACTAAATATTCACTCTTAAGTTATTGTGAACAACAGACATACCCAGATACGAGTATATTCCCTCACACACACACACACAAAAATATATATATATATATATATATATATATATATATATATATATACATACTCGTATATATGTTACAATGAATCTGTGTAACTAGGGACTTCATGAAATCCCTAAAATATTCAAGGATTTCTTGTAAGGTTAAGTCGTGATATTTTTGTTAAACCTACGGGAAAATTATTGAATGCCCAGTTAGGTCAACTGTACGCCCTTGACGAGTGGTTTGGTTAAGTCGTAATATTTTCGTTAAAACTAACGAAAATATCACGACTTAACTTTACATGGAATCCCTGAACATTCTAGGGATTTTATGAAATCCCTAGTTACACAGATTCTCTGTAACATATATACATATATTTTTTTTTTTCACCGAGTAAAGTATCCATACTAAGTCATTGTCAATTATTTCCATCTCGATAAAAGAACTTACTATAGATGCATTTGAAAAGACAGAAATGGATTGATTTGAGAATTTCCCCCTCGAGAAACACTCATCTATTTATGAGTTATAAATTTACTGAAAATTTTGGGAGGATGATGACTTCATGCTCTTTTATGAGATGTATTTGAGGGTAAAGTGAGATCAATCTATCCTAAACCCCCCACCAGAGACCTTCCCTCCAATGTGGAAAATTTGGAAGTACCGAAATGGAAGACCCACCTAATCTTGGATAAGCCATACTGACATTAAAAAAAAATAATAACAATAAAAAATAAATCGGAAGGAGAACTTGAACTCTTGCTGAGAAAAATTAAAAAGACACCAACGAAGAAACAAATATGGGATGAAAAGAAAAAAGATCCCATAGCTAGAAATGGCAACACGGTTTTGGGAAGAAGAAAAAGATCGGGATAAGCTGAATAAGCAGAATAATAGGGAGGACGAGGAGGCGCGAGACGAAAGAAGCCGGAATAAAAATGTTCATTATTGTTGTCAAGAAATAAAACTTATATTAAAACTTCAAGGTAAGAAGTTCATAAATTTCCCTTCGGTTATTAAATTTAGGTTAAATAAGCTGACATTTCAGCTGTAATTGTTTAACAAAAGAGTATGGAAGTCCTGTTTATGGACAAATAGTTAGGTTGGTTCATCTTTGGCCTAGGTCTTCCATCTCCAACGTAGCCTAGGTTGTGTTTAGGCTACTCTGGTTGGAGCAGGACCTAATTTTTTCCATACCAATCTAATTAGCTGACTTAATTGTGAGCGGAGCCTAAACAGCAGCATGAAGCATGATCGGACAGGAAATCCAAATGAAGCATAGCATTACTCTTATTATTCATTCGCTTCACCAATGACTTTTCACATTATTTTTGCTCTTGATATTTCAATTGTTTCATACTAGTCAAATATTTTTTATAAATCTTCATTAAATTTTTTTTAATACATGGATGGTAAATTAGCAGCCTATTTTCAGGGTTTTGTTACTGTCTTGTAAGTTCACAATTCTCTGCATTTTATCCTAGACTTAGCTGGGTGTAGTGCTATATGATAAAAATTGTTTCAGCTAAATTTTTCACAAGGGTTATATGCAGTGGTGTAGTGCTAAATAAAGAAGTGAGGGAACGCATTTTGAAAGTGTTACTCAGATGCGGGGGGGACAATGGCGAGCGCGGCGAGCCCATACAGCTGGGGGTCCGGGGGCACTGTAAGCCCCACGGGAAATCTTTTGAAATCTGACCAATTTCAGGGATATTTTGAGGTCATATGCACTGGATATTAGGATATATTCCAAGTGCAAAAAAACTTCACTTTTTTTACGTGAAGGTCAAAATATGAAAATAAAAACCCACTCTAATAGACAGAGTTTATTTCCACGACAGTTTCGACGCCCACTGGCATCCTCCTCGGGTGGATACAGAAACACTAATGAACCAAAACAAGGGGGAAAAACAGTCCAGGGACCGACCGTTAAGAAATTCGCACCTAGGTTAGATCCCATTCTCCCGACACCTGAAGGGCATTTTCATTAAGTACATTCGCCCAAATTTAAAACTATCTTCCTGTTCTAAAACAGATTCTAATATTTTTTTTTACATAGTTATTACATTTATTATTAAATTTATTACATTTAATATTGCATAATTATTTATTACAGAAATTATAAATTTATTATTACATTGGTTATTACATTATTGCTTACTATACAGAACTTATAAACCGAAAAACGAATGAAAAAGCCGATTAGGAAACAATCCAGCGACCATTGAGAAATTCGCACCTAGGTTAGATACCGTTCTCCCGACACTGGAAGGGCATTTTTTATTACAGGGTCCGCTTATAAGTACATTCCCACAAATTAAAACTATCTTCTTGTTCTATACATACAGATTCTAATATTTTGACATAATTACTGCATTTATTATTACATTTACATTTTTTTTTTTTAACATTTATTATTATTACCTTTACCCTAATTATTAAATTTATAATATTACCTTTATTATTACATCTGTTGCATTTATATTTATTTCCACAATTTATTACTTCCATTATTACATTTACTAAAGGCGAGTAAGGAAACATTCCAATCCAGAGACATTTAAGAAATTCACACTTAGGTTCGAACACGTTCCCACGACTTCGTAAGGGATTTTTTGACCAAGAATCTCATTAAAGGGTCTAACTTATAAGTACCTTCGCACAAATTAAAATTATCTACTTTTTCTATACACACAGATTCTATTATTTTTCTTTTGACATAATTATTACATTTATAAAGTACCTTACTTGATTCCCAATCTATAGCATGATTATTTTGGCTGGCGTGATAAAAAATGGCATTATTAGTATTACAACTTCTGAAGACATATTTGTGTTCTTTAATACGGGTTTCAATATTTCTTCCAGTTTCTCCCACGTATACTAAATCACAACTTTTACAGGGAATGCTGTAGACACAGGCTTGTTCCTCTTTTGCCACGTTATTCCTAACCAATTTACTTTTCACGGTAGACGAATATTTGAACGCCAAAGCAAACTTAAAATCTTTCGTCAACGGTTTTACTCTTTCTAAGCCGGCAATGTAAGGCAAACTCACATATTGTTTTTGGTTAACTGAAGGTTCCCGAGGGGCATAAAAAGATTTTCTGGCTTTAAAATACGCCTTTCTGATAAACCACTCGGGATATTTTAAATCCTTAAAAATGTTCCAAATCTTTGAATTTTCCGGGTCCAGCAAATGTGGGCTACAAATCCTGAGTGCTCTTAGAAACATGGAAGAAATAATTGAGCTTTTAACCCCTTCATCATGATATGAAAAATAATGAATGTACGAATTACAATGAGTAAGTTTTCTATAGACCGTGAAATTGGGCTTTCCGCTTTCGTTAATGACCAAAACATCTAGAAAAGGTAATTGTTTGTCGTTCTCCCATTCATATTTAAATTTAATAGAGGGAACAAGATTATTTAATGACTGAAAGAAAGTGTCAATTGTTCCAGTGGTAAGGCCAAAATGAGAAAATATCATCTACATAACGAAACCAAATTAGATTCCTGGGACATATTGTTTGCAACAATTCCGACTCATAGTATTCCATGTATAATGTACTCAGTATTGGGGATAAAGGAGACCCCATTCCCATACCAAAACGTTGCAAATAAAATTCTTCACCGAAGGAGAAGGCATTATTGGTGACACAGAGTTTTATCAGTTCTAAAAATACAGATGTGGGCATGCCTAGTTCTACGTTACATGTTGGCAATTTTCTATCTAAAAACTAAGTACATCATCAATGGGAACTTTTGTAAACAAGGACTCAACGTCAAAACTGATCATTCTTCCCCGTTTTAAATCTAAGGACATAACTTTGTTAATAAAGTCACAGGAATTAGTGATGTGCGAGCCTGAAAATTTACCAACTGATGGGGATAATTTATCTGCAAGAAATTTAGATAACCTGTAACTAAAGGAACCCCTGTGTGAAATAATGGGACGGAGTGGTATATTAATCTTATGGGTTTTGGGTAGGCCGTAAATGTGGGGGAGTTTGGGGTTAATCTGTAGAAATCTTTTAGGATCAATCGCCGGGACATCTTTTAATAAGTTCCTGATGGTCTTGTTGAATTCGGCAGAAAGACGCTTTAGGGGGGACGATCTCACTTTGGCGTAGGTGAATTCATCACTAAGTAACGCTTCCATTTTTTGTTTATAATCACACTTGTCCAAAATAACCACAGTGTTACTTTTGTCCGCTTTAGTGACAAATATTGCTTCATTCTTCCTGAGCTTGTCCACCCGAGGAGGATGCCAGTGGGCGTCGAAACTGTCGTGGAAATAAACTCTGTCTATTAGAGTGGGTTTTTATTTTCATATATATTCCAAGGTTGAAGATGCAGTATTTCCAGTGTCATTAGATATACGACATCCAGTACGATCAATAAAAATAGCTAACAAATGGAATGATTAACTAAAAAAAAGTTAACAACTGGTACGCCGTGGTGACTGTTTCACCAGATCTTTATAGGCTAGCATTGCCTCAGTCGAAGCTAAAAGAAATGAAACAGTTAATGATTCTTTCTCATATTTCTCCTAGGGGTGGGAATTAAAATTTCATGACGTTAGAGATTTGTAAGTTCGGATTTATTTGAAATAGTGAGGGAACGCCGTTCCGTCTACCAAAAAAAGTAAGGGAACGCCGTTCCCACACGTTCCCACAGCACTACACCACTGGTTATATGGCCTAAATTCTTTGGCAAATTTTTCACAAGATCCGTTATATCTTATACAATTTAAATAGGGGCTAGACGTTTTCCGCTTTCATCCATAGTTTGTCGCTTAGTCTAACCTGAAATTGAGTTAATCATATCATGGTGCAGGTATAAGCTACATTTTAAAACAAAGTTTAAATTCTTAAAATTTGATGTATCACATACGTAAACCTCTGTCCTTGTTTCTCAAAAAGTGAATATACTTTATAATAAATTTAGAGAGTTAATTGTTAGGATCAGTTAAGTGGGAAGAAGGGCTAGTAACTTTCATTGAAGAGCTGATATTAGTTTCAAAATGTGTGGTGAACCAATAAAGGAGGTACAAAGTTTCTGTTTTCAAACAAATTCACCCTAAAGAAGGCAAGTTGTGATGTATGTGAAAGATTACTGAATGTAGTACAGACCTAGGTACTTGTACGTTATTCCCCCCCCCCATCAATTTTGACAGAATATTTTCGTTAAAACTAACGAAAATATCACGACTTAACCTAACCAATTATCAAAGGCGTACAGGTGATCTATTATTAATTATAACATTGTTTGTTTCTGGAATAGTATTTACTATTTACTAATAGATCAACTGTACGCCCTTGATAATTGGTTAGGTTAAGTCGTGATATTTTCATTAGTTTTAACGAAAATATTCTGTCAAAATTAGTTGGGGGGGGGGGGAGATAACCTACAAGGGTGCTACTGTAGTATGCGGTCTACCTACGATTGGTTAGGTTTAATCATGATATTTTCGTTAAAACTAACGAAAATATCATGACTAAACCTAACCAATCGTCAAGGGCGATTGACAATGGGATGTAAACAAACAATTAGTAAACAAGATAAGAAGCTATAATTAAAAGGTAGACCGCCGAATCGTAGGTAGACCGCATACTACAGTAGCACCACCTACAAGTACCCAGACCTAGACTTAATTGATAATATCTCTGTAAGAGACTAATTCTCCACTAGTGATCGTAGGCAAAAAAACATTTGAAATTAAAATGAATGCTCATAATTTGGAGAGCCTGGAATACGTTTTTGGATTTTAAAGCAGCTAAATTTCGTGATATGAAACTGCACTTTCGACCCATAATTGGGATGAGACTCTATTGCGTGATGATATTAATGGCACATGGACTGCTCTTTAGAATTATTTTAAACGTTTAGAATCAAGTAATATTCCATTACGTAAAAAGAGACTGTCGAAGTCTATTAAACCTAAATGGTGGAATGCTGAAATTAAAAGTAGCTTAACGTTAAATTTAAAGAAACAAATAATTTGTTTGATGAAAACGCTTACAAGCTATTGAGAAGGCGAAGCAAAAATTTTTTAGAAAAAGCGCAACTATGAGCTATATACAGTGAACCAAATTAGATCGAATCCAAAGGAATTCTATAATTATGTTAGGAATAAAAAAGTAGCTTCGCAGACTAATGGTCCACTCTCAGTCGAAAATAACGAAAACATTTACGATGACCAACAAATGACGGAAGTTTTAAATAAATTCTTCTCTTCCGTCTTTACTAACGAAAATATAAACAACATTCCCGTTCCCATAATCCTGCTCAGTGATGATCATTTAAAGCAGCTGTTCTCAAACTTTTTCTTCTTCTGTACCTCTTGAATTCTTTCACGGGATTTTCTGGATTTTCGAGAGAAAGGATTTTTACTTTCTTTACGACCGTATGACTTGTGTCTGTTTGTTAATCGTATATAAAATTAAAAAAGCACAGTTGGACGCTTGTCTAAACGTGTCAGATCATCGGAGAGAGGGAGAGCCAGCCTCGACGATGAGCCACGCAGCGGTCACCCGGCATCGGCTGTGACATCTCACACTGTGCAACATGCTAACAGCATCATTCGATCAAATCGGCGCGTCACATACAAGGAGCTATCACTGGAGCTAGGAATTGGTGAAGGAAGTGTGAATACGATAATTCAGCAAATGGGATACTCAAAAGTGTGTTCACGGTTTGTTCCTCGTCAACTGACTGAAGATCACAAGGACAAATGAAAAGAAATTGCTTCTGAGTCGTTGGTTCGATACGAGACAGAAGAGGATGACTTCCTTTCACGAATTGTGACTGGGGATGAGACTAGAGTACACCACTTTGAACTTGAAACAAAACGCCAATCCATGGACTGGCATCACGCAGACTCTCCACGCATGAAAAAGTTCAAAATGGCTCCCTCTGCAGGAAAGGTTATGGCCACCATCTTCTGGGACATGAAAGGGGTGATTCTGGTGGACATTATGAAGAAAGGACAAACAATGAACTCAGAGGCATATATTGCTACAATACAGAGACTCCAGAGACGTATAAAGCGAGTTCGACCGGAGAGAAAACTGGAAGACGTCCTCCTTTTGCACGATAACGCAAGACCACACACCAGTTTGCAAACAAGAGAGGTCATCACAAAAATGCGCTTGACTGTGTTACCGCACCCTCCATACAGCCCGGATCTGGCACCTTCAAACTTCCATTTGTTTGGGCCAATGAAGGATGCTATTCGTGGAAGAAAGTTTCAGAGTGACGATGAGGTTGTTGAGGAGGTTAAGACGTGGCTCCAGCGGAACCCAGCGGACTTTTACCAGCAAGGAATAAAGGCCTTTGTTTCGAGGTGGAGGAAAAATGTGGAAAAATAAAAACTTGTAAAAAAGGTATGTAACTACTTGTGTACAAAATTTCTGGAACTTGCAAGGAAACTTGGAAAGAAAAAAAGGTAGGGCAAAATATATTGAGTGGCCCTCGTACATTCTAAGTTTTATTTCTATTCATTACCTTGTTTTTCAAAGTGAATAAGATGACAACTCCAAGAGGGAAGGTAAATATTGTTACCTTTGTGCATGAAAGTGGTTCAGTTGTTGCTGCTGCTCAAAGAAGCTTTCGACGTGAAATGAACAAGCCACTTACCCGAAAGACAGCATACGAAGATGGGTTGATCAATTTGAGAAAACTGGAACTGTACTGAAAGGGAAATCTCCCGGAAGGCTGAACAAATCTTTTGAAAGAATGAACGCAATTCGTGAAGCATTTACCAGAAGCCCTAAGTTGTCAATTAGGAGAGTAGAGGCTGAGTTGAACATACTGCGCTCCTCTCCATGATAAAGAATTGTATTTTAAAGCTTATAAAGTGCAGGTACTCCCAGCAACTTTAGCGGGAGATTATGAAACCAGAATAAACACATACAATGATTTAATCAAAAGGATAGAATCAGATGAACACTTTTTACCAAATTTAATTTTTAGGCAAATTTCAGGCAAAGTAAACCGCCATAACTATAGGATTTAGTTGAACATAACCTGCTCGAAATCTATGACCTTGAGAGGGATTCCCCCTAAAGTAAATATATGATGTGCTTTGTTACATTCTCACATCTGTGGACTTTATTTCTTCAACGAACAAATTGTAAGTGGTGGTTCTTACCTAAAAATACTAAAGGAGTTTTTATTCAACATTTACAAGGAACTCCCTGCTTGTTACAAAGAACAACCCTCCAACAAGATGGGGCACCACCACATTTTGCTCGAAATGTTCGGACATTTTAAGAAGAAACATTTCCCGGACGTTGGATTAGTAGGGGATGACCTACGAAATGGCCTCCTCGCTCCCCCGATTTATCCCCTTTGAACTTCTACCTTTGGGGCGTTTTGAAAACAAAAGTCTGCCATAACAAACCAAGGAATCTTCAGGAGCTAAAACATCGTATCTCTGATTCTGCCATATCCATCCCTGAATCTGTGTTTGAAAATGTGTTTTCAGAATTTGAGCGCAGAGTAAGATCAGTTATAGCTAATGATGAAAGACGTAAAATTTTATTAACTGAATTAAATAAAACTTACCGGGTGGACCTTTTAACTCTGACGGTTTTAATATCCTTATAACGTTTTTGTTTTTTAACCAAATCAAGTAAAATTTATACACAACATAGGTACATACATAAAGTTTTTTTGGATATAAATTTAATTACCTTTATAAACTTACAAGGTTAGTTATAAACTTCAATGTAATTTCCACCATTTTCGATCAGTATAGGCAGCCTTGCTCTGTATTCCAAAGCCACCTTTTGTCGCATTTCAACAGTAATTTCACCAAAAGCTGCTTGAATTCTCTGTTTCAGTTCATGAATGTCGGTTGGTCTTGTCGCGTAGACTTTCGACTTAATAAACCCCCATAAAAAAAGTCGCAAGGGGTGAGAGCGTGGGGGCCAGGGCATATTGGAAGACTAGCTAGCAATTACGCAATAACTTTGGCTTATTTTATACGACATTTCGTTATAAAGCATTTGTTTTCGTATACGTCAAAAGGTTTTTCTTCGCCATTTCGTCAATTCTGCAGATAGATAAAAGCAGCTTAATGAAAAAAAACTTTGTATGTACATATGTTGTATATAAATTTTATTTGATTTGGTTAAAAAACAAAAAAGTTATAAGGATATTAAAACCGTCAGAGTTAAAAGGCCCACCCTGTATAACCCTTCAGAATATAAGGTCATTTGGATTTTTCTGCTATCTGAACTAATAAATATATAACTAAGATTTGTCTCTGGTATATTCATACTGTTGTTTCGTCTAGAGTCAATGGACCCATCCGCCTCGGTCTCAAAAGGAGCAGCGCCGAAGCTCTCTCGAGCTCTTCCACAGTGACAGTTCCCAAATAGTGAATATAAATAAGTTTCTTTACTTAAACACTTTTCATAATGACATACTTTATTCAGCAGTCTGCAGGATATAGGAGTAACGTGAAAAGGTTGAAGAAAAGCTCTTCTATGTAACTGAGAAAGTTGTCGAATTTTCAAGCAAACAAAACAGCATAGAACCTGTGCACTTCATAATGGTATTATTTAAATCTTAATATTGGCTCAGCTTTTCTACTTAGATTTTTTGTGGTATCCTCCGGGTAATAGTGTAGGAGTGACAGTATGGTATGGTAAGATCATTGTGAAAGTAGAATGTGAGCGAAAGGTGGAGTGTGTGGCTACAGCTTGGTGTGAATAATTTGAAAGTAAACCAGGTGGAAGGTAGTCATGGAAGTTTTGTTGGGGGGGGGGGGGTCGTGCCTGTTTTCTCGACGATAAGGGTTGGAAGCGGGAGATTTAAAGTTTATACATACAGTATTTGTGAGAAAGTTGGAAATTTAAAATTTCCTGAATTTGTCGGCATTAGATCTGTAGTCACTTCAGGTAGTTATTATTTTATGTACGTACTTTAATGTTAATGTATACAAGTTTTTTAATGTTCGAATAACTTAATTATGTACAGTATTACGTTATATTGGATGTAGATTAAGTTGAATTATGATTAATTTTGAGTTTGGTTTGGTTTAATGTAAGACGTAATTTTGAAAGTAATTGATAAATATGATTATTTTCCAGGGTTAGAACAAAGTGGTGTCTTAGAACATTGTCTATAGTGGAAGTGTTGAAACAATTCGATTTCGTCTAGCCGGGGTTGAACGCGAGTGGTTTGAACGTTTTGTAGTCCCAATTCCGAGGCTGAACTGCGGCAGTAAATTTTTTTGGGGGGAGGACCAAAGCTGGACTGAAAGTGAAGTCTACCTCCTTCCCCTACTTATCCATGGTACTTCTTACGGTGGCGACCTGGATATCAATACATCTGGCCCATCTGAAAATTGTTTTGGTGCAGTTTTCGAAGTGAAATCAATATGATTATAATGTTATTTAAATTAGGATAGGAGTGACGTGCTGTAATTAGGGGGGGGGGGGGATACGCGGCCATACGGCGTATCTCCACCTTAAAATTTCAGGCATGCCGTATAGCTAAAAGTAGAACTCTGGCCATACGCCGCTGCAACGATTTTAAACCCACTTCCCTTTGTCGAATCGTCATAAAACATACACCATTCGATTCAGCGTCATATGCTTAGTAATTCAGTAATGCAAACGACTTTCGGAACAATAGGTCAAATATCTTGACCTCGGGTCACGAAAAGGTCAAAATTTCAACATTGCAGCGTATGGGCAAAACACAAAGTTACCATTACAGCACTGGATAGGACCTAATCTGTTTGAACAGTTTTCGCAAACTTAACTGCAATCTTATGCAATCTTATGCATGTTGTTAAGTTAAGGTAATTAGGTAGGATATATGATGATGTTAATATATTTGACTTATTTTCGTATTTTTTTCTTTAATGAACCTAAAGTGTGTAGAATTGTTCACAAAACAATTTAAGCACCATTTTGCTGTTCGAACCCTTAAGGTCAAGGAAAGACGAGCAGCCAGGCAGGCAAACGGTAACAATAGTATTATCTAGATTTGCACCATTATTCTTGTTTAGATATTCCTTTTTAAAATTATTAATATTCACCCTGTAAGCTGATAATTTACAATCTTCATTAGGTAGGGTATAAATTCTCGTACTAGTTATTTACTCTTGTATTTATTTACTTTACTTATGTGCAGGGTGTCCCGAAAGTCTTGTTACACTTATAATATAATCTCGGAATATTAAATGATGTTTGGTTCCAACAGGATGGAGCACCTCCCCACTATTCCTTGAGGGTTCGTGAATATTTAAATGAGGTGTTTCTAATCGATGGATTGGGACATTAAAATGCAACATTAAAATGGCCTCCGAGAAGCCCAGATCTGTCGAGTTGTGACAATACATTATGGGGATTTATAAAAGAAAAGGTTTCTCAAAAACGTTGATTCCAATGATCCTTTAGTCCGTCATTGGAATCGTAACGTTTTTGAGAAACCTTTTCCTGTATAAATTCCCATAATGCATTGTCACAACTCGAGAGGTCTGGGCTTCTCGGAGGCCATTTTAATGTTGCATTTTAATGTCCCAATCCATCGATCAGAAACACCTCATTTAAATGCTCACGAACCCTCAAGAAATAGTATGGAGGTGCTCCATCCTGTTGGATCCAAACATCATTTAATATTCCGAGATTATACATAGGTGTAACAAGACTTTTGGGACACCCTGTAGATGGTTAAATAAATAGATAGATAGATAGATAGATAGATATAACAAAGGTGTAAAGATTGGCAGGGGATGGTACTATATTTGCTTGGGAACGAATTAAGACTCGAGATGACAAATATTCGGCCGAGTACACGCGTTCTGAGATTACTCGGTTAGAAATGCATCAGTTCTAGCATTACTCGATTAGATTGCGCCACTTCTGATATTATCCGGTTAAACTGCATCCGTTCTGACATTATTCGGTTACAATGTATCAATTCTCAGGTTATTTAAAATGCATGAATTGTGATTATTCGATCAGAATATACCACTTCTGTGGTTATTTGGTGGGAATACACCAGTTCTGAAATTATTCTGCCAAAATGTATCAGTTCTATGGTTATTCTGCTAAAATAAACCACTTACATGATTATTTGCTTTAAATGCATCAATTCTGTGATTATTTGCTTTAAATGCATCAATTCTGTGATTATTTGCTTTAAATGCATCAATTCTGTGATTATTCTGCTAGAATGCATCAATTCTGTGATTATTCTGCTAGAATGCATCAATTCTGTGATTATTCTGCTAGAATGCATCAATTCTGTGATTATTCTGCTAGAATGCATCAATTCTGATATTATTCTGCTAGAATGCATCAATTCTGATATTATTCTGCTAGAATGCATCAATTCTGATATTATTCTGCTAGAATGCATCAATTCTGATATTATTCTGCTAGAATGCATCAATTCTGATATTATTCTGCTAGAATGCATCAATTCTGATATTATTTGGTTAGGATGTCTTAGTCCGAAATTGTTTGATTTAATTAAAATACATCAACTCTGAGATTATTCGGTTAAAATACACCAACTCTGAGATTATTCGGCTGGAATGCATCATTTCTAAGATTATTCGGCTGGAATGCATCATTTCTAAGATTATTTGGTTAAAATGCATCACTCCTGAGATTATTAGGTTAGAATGCATCCGCTCTCGGCTTAAATTCATCAGTTGTGTGGATATTCGGTTAGAATACACCAGTTCTGAGATTATTCAGTTAAACTGCATCATTTCTGAGATTGTAGATAGAAAAGACAAGACAGGTTGCCTGCATAATTACGAAGATGACCTGGAATCGTCAGTCATTCAAGGAACATTATTCTTTTAAGAGTATCGTAAATAAATTATAAAAAAATCTAATTTCATTCAACGGCAAATTTGTTTTTCAATCACTAATTATTAGATTAAATAAATTTGTATAAGAAATATACTAATATATTACATTGCTAAACTATACTTTTTATTCACTGAAAACTTGTACAGATCTATCGTAACAACATTAACATTCTTATTTCGAAGGTCTTATCGTTTATCTAGTTACACCAAATTCTATTTTTAGGCAGGATCATCACCTACACTCCCTTCATAGCTCAAGTTAGCCACGTCTTCAGGAAAGAGTGTTCAACCCTCACCTACAACAGCACCATGTGGCAGGTGTCAACGATCTCTGAATGTGACGAGCCCCTGGCTTTCATTTACCAGATAAATTTCTACTACACTAGATATAACATGACGACTGGGCATGTCTTAAAGTTTGTTTTTCCTATTTAGTGTCCATTTGAAATTCTTGAGAATTTTTAACTCGGATCAGTTTATATCTCGCGTTGGTATAAACAAACTGATCGTGAATAATATAAAGTCTCTTTACTGTAGATAAAGTATTAGTAATTTTCACCGATTCGTTTCCGGGAAATGGAATGTTAATATAAAATGTGATATCTCATATCTCATATTTCATTTGGAAGCGCTAATCTGTATATGTTCAAAAGCAAAAGCCATTAGAATATTTTTCCGAAGGAAGCTTTTGCAGGGTTCATACACACCTGCAAAAATATCAGGATTTTTAGGTCTTTTGAGAATATCAGGGGAATATAAAATATTTATGCAATATTTAGGACTTAATTATTTGTAAATATTTTGTAAATAATTTAACTATAAATTAATTTATAACGTTAATATAAAATAATTTAACAAAAACAAGCACTATTTGTTTTACATTATATGAAACACACGCATTTTGTTATCTAGTATTAATTTTCTCAGCCTGCCATGTGATTTTTGCATACGTTTTTTAAGAGTAGTTAGAATAAAAATTAGGTTTCGTTTTATATGAAATGTGAATTTTGTTTACACCTTCTATGCAATTTTTATATAATTTATATATATATATTTATATATCAGGGAATTAGATCTGAAATATCAGGGGATTATCAAGAAACTTTATTCTTAGACCTGTGTATGAACCCTGCAAAAATAATACCAATCACTAATTTTATGAATTTAAGTAATCATTTGATAATAAAATAAAGTTATATAACCCATGATATTCACGTAATAGGTCAATGGATGCGATGAGGATGAACGGCCAAAATATGTCAATATACATTTAAAATTCTCTATAATAAGTTTTTTAATGGAGTATTTCAGTGTGTGCCTTCCAAACAATGTTCATTTACTAAACGTGTCTAGAACGTTTCCACAAGTTTTAAAAATGTTTATCTACGATTAGTATATACATACCTTTGTTTGTTGGGTGGGTGCACGATTGCTCGGTTTTCAATAAAAAGTTTTTTATAAACTATGTTCTGCAGTGCCGGGTCCAAAAAAGCTGGGGCCCTCGCCTAACATAGAAACATTTAAACGTTTTATTTATTTATTTATTTATATATATTATATATATATATATATATATATATATATATATATATATATGATTAATTTCACAATTAAACACGTGAAATGAATGAATGATGCAAACCCACATTCAGGGAATGAAGGGAAAAAACAAGATGACAAAAATATATGCCTATGTACATTAAAACAAAAAGTTAGGAGAGATTAACGAAAGGTTAACAAGTACTGATAAAGGACAAAAGATATTTTAACAAGATATTGTCAATTTTAAACATTCCCGCACGGTTATTGAAATTATTTTAAAAATGGATAAATGCACATTTTAGAATATTCCTTTCAATTATATCTTTGTTTTTAAAGAGCACTTTAGAACTCTCCTACTTAGTACTATGATTACATCTCTACATATGGCTAAACAATGCATTAGAATTATTTGCTGTTCTACACGCATATTTATGCTGTTTTACTCTGATATCAAAAGTTTTTCTCGTTTGACCTATATAAATCGAGTTACATTCTGTACATCCAATCGAATACACCCAACCAACAGCATTATCAGGCTATTCTATATTAGGCGAGATTTAATCATATTATTATACTTAAAGACTACGTTGATGCCAATTGTTTAAAGTAAGGTCGGAAAATATTTAAAATTTACATGGTAAGGTAGGCTAAGGATATTTTTGTGATGAAATTCATTTACAATTACATTATTATACCTATTCTTAGCTTTTCAAAAACAATTATCTAGAAATGAAATAGGATAACATAATTTAGTACCAATATTCATAATTTTGTATAACTCAGAATCTAAAAATTCAGGACTGACAACTCTTAATGCTCTGAGAAACATAGAAGAAAAATAGAAGAATTTGTGGAGGGATGATAGTCAGAATAAAAATGAACAAAAGAGTTATTATTAGTAGGCTTGCGGAAGACTTCGCATTTGAATTGATTCATGCATCTCCTAATTTCTAGATCCAGAAATGATAAGCATCCATCATTTTCTTTTTTAACAGTGAATTTTATACATGGGACTAAATTGTTGAGCCTACCAAGGAATTCGTCAACATCCAAACTGTCAGGCCAAGGGCATAAAACATCATCTATATACTGGTACCGGACAAGGTTAAAATTAACAATAGTGGGCAAAATTCTACTTTATAAAAATTCCAATATAAATTAGCTAATACGGGTGAGAGGGGATTTTCCTTCGCCAATCCAAACGACATAGCATAAAACTTATCTTCAAACTGAAAATTTACAATCTTTGACACAAAGCTTAATTAATTCAATAAGAGTGGTTGTGTTGAACGGGGAACGAATACTCAGAGATCTTATCTTTTAAAAAGTCGAGTAAGTCATCAACAGGGACTTTTGTGAATAACCAATATACATCTAAACTTACCAGTTTGAAATTAGAATCATTAGGAAACTTCAGTTTATAAATAAGATCCATTCTATTTACAATATGGGATTCGGAAATACAGTAGATCCATCTAAAGGCGTTAATAAACTGACTAACCATTTAAACAGCTTATAGGTTACGGAGTCTACTGAATTAACAATAGGTCTCAGGGGATTGTTAACTTTGTGTGTTTTGACTAAACCATTTAAATAAGGTAATGACGGATTGATACTTAGAAACTTCTTAAAAAGGTCATGATAATTATTTTATTAAATTTCTCTTAATTTTCTTTTACAAATTTTGTTAACATCCTCCAATGAATTTCTGTTTAGAGGTTTGTACGTATCACGATCACTCACTAAATATTCATCTTTTCACTGTAATTATTTTTGTCCATGATGACCATTGAATTAGATTTGTCAACTTTAGTAATGCGTAATGAATCATTTTTAACTGTTTTTAGGGCGTTTTCATACCTCAAAGGATAATTTGATTCATAACTCATATTTAAAGCACTATACACAAGGCCTTTAGCTAAAGCCACATCACTTTAGCATATATCACTATGTTTTACAAAATTTATAAAAGAATTGGCAATAAGTAAACTACTAGGTTTTTAGGGACCGAGAAGCCTAGCCATAACATAAGGCACATTTTGTATTGAAGTCTAGCTCATAGGAAGAGAGGTTAACAATATTACTAAAATACCTTTTTTTAGTCAAGTAACTATTACGAATTAAATCTTCCAATCTACTGTTTAATTTGTCGTTCTGAGTTCTGTATCTTCTTCGTAAGTTGTTATAAATATCGTCCAAAAGCGTATTTCTCCAAGCAAAATGAACAGTGGGAAAAAATATTTTTTTCCTTACTTCGGATTCCCTGAAGGCGTTCCTCACTTCAGCGCGGGCTATATTAATGTTTCTTCAAAATAATTTTTTCAGTTTGGTCAAATGATGTTCGTCCAACATACGGTATCGTCTGCTCAGTAGGGACTTGGGGATGACTTTTTCATTATAACACTTTCTAAAAAAATTGTTTACAAGGCGTACTGTTGAATACACGAAAGGCCTTGGAATCATTTTTCTTTTTCCTCGTGGGTTTTCATCATTCATTTATTTCACGCGTTTCATTGTAAAATTCATCCCATATATAATGGGGCCCACGCGTGTCCTTTTTACTGTTGTTGCTTTTACAACTATTTTTCCTTCTCCCCACCCGATTTACAGACGTTACTGTTCTACAATTTCTCAAACACATTATATTAAAATCCAGTTCTGGAAATCATTTCTGGATCTAGAAATTCGGAGATGCATGAATCATTTCAAAATTAAAGTTTTCCGCAAGCCTACTAATAATAACTCTTGTGTTCATTTTTATTCTGACCATCATTCCTCCATCAAATTTTCTATTTTTCTTCTATGTTTCTCAGAGCATTGAGAATAGGGCATGGTTAATTAATCATTTTTGGGGAAAAAAAAAAAGAGATGAATGATGAAATTTTCTAATTAATCAATGACTAACAGATTAAAAATGATTACAAATTAAATACCTATAAAAAGGATAAGAAAAGGTTTATTTTTTCTGTCGCATGAGATAAAGACCGAAGAAAGCACACTTTACTCATCCATTTAGTTTGCGTTAGTGCAAGAAACCAGGCATGAGCAGCTTAGCCAGTTTATACACGCAAAAAGGTGCCAAATTCAAATGCCACATTACAAAATTTACGGTAAAATGATGCTGAAATTATGGGGAAAATGAATCATTTTCATCATTTTCTAAAAATATTTTTAATTAATTAATTAACGATTAAATTTGTAACAATGGTTAACTGATTAATCATAACTATGCCCTAATTCAGTTGTCATTCCTCAATTTTTAGATTCTGAGTTATGCAATATGAATATTGGTACTAAATTATGTTATCCTATTCCATTTCTAGATAACTGTCTCAGGAAAGCTAAGAATAGGTATTATAATAGTGTAATTGTAAATGAATTTGATCACAAAGAATATTCTTAGCCTGCCTTACCATGTAAATTTTAAATATCTTCTGACCTTACTTAAACAATGGGCTAAATATGGTTAAATTTCGCCAAATAAAGAATAGTCCTAATAATGCTGTTGGCTGTGTGTATTCGATCGGATATACATAATGTAACTCAGTTAATGTAGATCAAACGGGAAAAACTTTAGATATCAGAGTGAAACAGCTTAAATATGCGTGTACAACAGCAAATAATTATAATGCATTGTTTAACCATATATATAGATGTAATCATAGTATTAAGTGGGAGAGTTCTAACGTTCTCGTTAAAAACAAAGATATAATTGAAAGGAATATTCTGGAGTGCCAATGTACGCTAGATGGCAGTCGAATCGACGTGCAGTGTTGCCAACAATGCTTAACGAATTCACTTGATACAAACATAATCAATGTAGGTCCTTTTGTTACGAAATTATATGCCGTGTAAACTTATTTTCTGACCGCCCCTCGTATATACAGTATATATACTGTATATAAAACTAAACCTTATTCAAGGACCGTGTGTATGTATATATATAGGGTTCCCACACGAGCTCCAAATACAAGGGGGTCCATGCAGTTGCACGTTCTGCACATACTGGATCTCGCACTGACTTCCTGAATCTACTTTTCAGGTTTCATATAAAATGAAACAATATCACTGATATAAATTGCCCTCTTAACAATTGCTTCTTTTATTAAAAATTTATTCGCTTTACAAACGTCTTATAAAAGTTTGAGCGTTTAGTAAACGTACTGTTGTTTGCTTGGAGTGGATAAAAACCCTCTCTCTTCAATTCAACTTATTTGTACATTATGTTTGCAGCTTTAAAAATTTGGTTTTACTGACTTAAGTCTGAAAATTTAGGTTGACGAATGAAGCCCATTTTCTACATTTTACCATGTATCATGACTATCCGCATAAGTCCTTGGCATAGACTGACTTTGAATTGAATTTGTTTCAGTTATATAACAATATGCATGATGAGGACACCATGCTTAAAAGCTTGAATACTCGAAGAAGACCAGTTACTAAACTCTCCAACTCAAGAGTTCAGTTACAAATAAAGAGTTTGTTAAAATCTGCCTTTTTTTCTGTTGGTATTGTGCTGTTGAACCAAAAACCTCATTAAATTAACCGATCCAAATGAAGTGACTAAATAAACTGATATAAAATCATATTCTTTACTCACAGACATGAAAGGCAAGAATTTGATAATTTTCCCCATGACGCAAAACAGAATTAGAAACATTCAACAAAAGTAAAATGTTAAAATAAATAATTTTTTAATGGATTTAAATCATCATAAATTACATTTCTTGTTTTCGTTTCATGAAATGAATCTCATTTTCATGCATAGCTACTTTATGCTTTGTGCGCATATCGCGTATCACTTCTAAAAAATCAAGAACTGCGATACGATGAGCGTCCGTGTCTGTTAAACGCGTAGAAACGTGACGCAGAGTAAACGGAGTGACAATGTGTTTGAATATTCATGAGCTTCTAAGACGAAGGCAATTAGAAACAAGATCTTACTGAAGAGAATAGATTGCACCCTTAACAAAACCTGTGAATTTAACTTAGAAATAGGAGAAAATCATTAAAAATAGGCGTTTAATTAATGAGGAACAATGACACTTCTCACTATCTTTAATAATTTTTTTTCAAATTCACCCCATGAAATCAAACCCCCAGTTCCAATAAGTATATTCTTATATGCGTTTCATGTGAATCAAATTTATTTTGAAGTAACTTTATTTATTTAGTTTCGGAATTTTAACAAAATGGGGCTCATAATTTTCAATTCAGTAATTTGTTAGTTTAAAATCCAAAGAAATTTTTTGTTGAAATTAAATGAAAAGCTTTTTGAATGTGATGACATTGTTGTATGTTTTATCATTAAGAGATCATAATCATAGGGAGTTACGTTTACAATCCATTACCGTGTGTCACAAACATGTCAGTTTGGAATAATGGTATTTAGACAAAAAATAAATTTAAAAAAAGTTGGATTTCAAAGGACATTTTTAAACGTGCAAATCAAATAAATTGTAGTTAAACATTATAATAACAGTAATAATAATCTTTAATGAGAAAGAACAGATTACATAAGATATACATTACATCCATATTGGTTTACACAATGTTGGCATTAACATTTAATTTTGTAGTTTTAGTGACAGGTAGTTTAATTATAGTATTCTTATCTGAATATGCCGTTGGAAAGCATGACCGCTTTCAGGCAATATATATATATATATATATATATATATTAAATACCTTACAACGGTTCCGCGCGATGATTTCTCATTTCGCGAAGGTCAAGCTTGTCGCCCCTCCTCCCCTCCTATATTATATATATATATATATAATATATATATATATAATTAAATTTATTTGTTAATCGATGCCTTCATAGTTTAAGTGGAAGCATTCCGCGCATACGCCTACTTCAGGGTACGAGCAGCTCGCAGCAGTATTGCCAAACAAATAGGGGGTCAAGTACTGATGAGAATTCGGTACGTGGTTCATCGCCACTGAAAACAACAGTGCTCCGCGTTAGTCTAGTCCAGGGATTCTCAACCCATTTACTTCCATTACCCGCCTGAAGCATTGGCACTCACCCCGTTACCCCTAATGACGCGTAAATTAACCAAAAGTTAAAGAAGAAATTTATAATCATACAATTGTCTTTAAACACCACTCTTAAATAAAATATGTATGACTTCTATTAACCTCATTGTAATTATTTAGCTGTAGTTATTAATGTTCGAAGTCATCACATTACGGAGTCACATTTGCTGTGGGCCCTATAATGTAATTGATAATTATAGTAATTAAATTGCTTGACGAAGTCACCAGTTGACTTTTCAATCAACGCAAGAAAGAAAATAGATTGCGCTGTTTTTCCTTTTAATTAAACCGCAAATAAATGATAAATGTTACAACGAAATAACGTACAAATTTTCGAATGAATTGTGCAGTGAGAATATGTATGAATTGTGGAGCTTAAATGTTGATTACAAAGAGAAATTACATTATTAACAAAATGTAAGATTTTGCGATTAAAAAGATTTGGAGTCCTTTAAGTTAAAGAAATTATAATAATAGGCCAACGTGGAAACCTGCTAAAGTGAGTGAAAGTCTCGCGAGAGCTGGAGCAGCTTGACCGAAAGTCGCTTGCGAAGGAGTCTCGACTCAAGGTGCGATGTGACGTCATCTTGGTCGCTGTATTGAACGAGGCTCTGCCAAGTTGAACAAAAGGAATCTTATTTGAGGCAGAAGAAAGAAGCTCCGAACAATCGGTCCTTTCAGCCAATATGCACATCAGAGAAACTGCATGCCTATATAAAGAATGTCTGAAACGTGTCACACACGCGCGCGCACACACACACACACACACCACACACACATATATATATATATATATATATGAATAGAAACGACATAAGGTTCGCCTCATTTTTCATTTATTCGTTATCTCTCCTCCTCGTGTGCAGAAACGTTCCTTAACACTTATGTCGTTTCTATTCATTTATATACTGCGCGGTCATTGCAGTTATATGCATATATATATATATATATATATATATATATATATATATATACAGGGTGAGTCAAAAGTAGCGCCCGATTTCTGTTTTTTCGGCTGTCAGATTCTTTCTGGGAAGTCATGTTGTTAATAATTGTCTTGCAGATACAGTTCCGGTACAGTTCCGTAATAATTTTCCCCCGAATAAATGGTCAGATAAACATGTCATTCATTTATTTCTACCTTCTTGTACACTGTAATACAAATGACAAACAAACAATCAACTGACAGAAATCGGGCGCTACTTTTGACTCACCCTGTGTATATATATAGAGAGAGAGAGAGAGAGAGAGAGAGAGAGAGAGAGAGAGAGAGAGAGAGAGAGAGAGAGAGAGAGAGGAGAGTACTTACTGCCAAATTATTTGTAACTTATATTCCTGTTTCAAACTATCTGATTTTTTTGTTCACAGAAGCGTTATGTGGTTCATTTTAAATTATTACGGTTTCATTGTTAAGTGTTAGTGTGTGAATCTGTTTCTCCCAGAGGAGGGAGACTACTCATTTCACCTCACTGGTAGGGTAAAACGGCGTGCATGTGTAAAGTTATAATTATAACAGGTTTCTGCAGATAAGAGAAAGCTTTGAATATTTTATTTCAAACGAAATAGTACTATGGTGTAAATAAAAACCTTAATAAGTCACCATAAAAGTGACAAGTCATATATTTACTCGCAAATTTCACGACGAACTTTTTATTTATTTATTTTTATGCAGGAAGGGACTGAGGGCAAACGCCAGCAAAAATGCCCCCACCTCCCAACATGGAAGGAGAACGAGAGAGCAGAAATCAAGGTCCAGAGTTTTGGAAATGCCTGAACACTGCGTTTGAAAGATAGGATGTCATAGACAAAGAAATTGACCTGATGTAAAGCTTCGACACTTTTGAACACCTACTCTGAATCCATGATCATCATCATCATCATCATCATCATCATCATTCATAGTTTATAATAAATGATTCTTCGATTCAACTCTCTCTGCTCCACACTAGTAATAAAACGCGATCTAGCTGTGATTTATTTCGATCATTCACTCGACCGCCGGCAAACAAGGAATCTTGTTTGCGCTGATAAATAAGACATTTAACTTCAGAATTTTATTTCTTTGAACAATTTCTGAATAAAATTAAGAAGAGAACTGCATTCTGAGGACGAGCCTCCGACTCGATATTATGACGGAATTTATTTCTAATAGTGTATCTATGATGACATTCATATCCTTTGTTAAACGTTTGTTCATTCCCTCTTGAATCGATACCTATCATTATACCTTCAAATTTGTTTCCTAATTTGCGGGATTAAATTAACATTTAACATCTTAACATTTAATTTTTTAAATATAATTAAATTTCACGTTTATTTCGATAATGGAGGTTATTTCATATTCCCGGTGCCAGCAGACCTCTTACAGGAATTTTGTTTTCAGTGTAAACTTTAAATTCTATTATCAATTTTGCAAAAATCCGTTCTTAATTTAATGACTTTTAATTTGTCTTTTAATTCTCATTGTGATTATTTGTTTTTTATGCAGGAAGGAGGGGCCAAGTCAAATGCCTGTAAAAATAAAATAAGAGAACCAAAATTAAGGTCCAAGGTTTTCGAGATGCCTCGACACTCCGCGTTCGAAAGATTGGAGGTCATAGACAAGAGGGGGAAAGATGAAATGAGGAAAATTGTTCCAGAGTTTACCGACTGAATAGGTGAATGATTGAAAATACCGATTAACCCTTGCATTAGAAAGTTGGACAGAAGGAATGAGAATGTGTAGAAAGTGTGGTACTGCGTGCTCTCCTTAAAGGAGGAGGCATGCAGTTAGAGAGTTCAGAAGAGCAGTGTCCGTTATAATAGCGATAGTAAAGAGAGAGTTAGGGAATACTGCGGCGAAGAGAGAGGGATTGAAGACAGTCGGTAAAAGTTGGGGAATTAATGAGACGAAAAGCCTTTGATTCCACCTAAATTCAAGTAGAACTTTATGGGTTGAGACACCCAACACATGAGAAGCGTACTCCGTACAGGGGCGGACAAGACCCCGATACAGAGACAGCAACTGAGTCGGGGTGAGGAAACTGCTGAGCCGGTACAGCATCTGTCTGTGTAATAAATAAATATATATATATATATATATATATATATATATATATATATATATATATATATATATATATATATATATGGGAATGAACTCAGAATGGTCCCCTGAGTTTTTTAAGATACACACAGACAGTGCATGGAACAAGGAACTCTTCTGGGATAATTAAATCCACTATAGTCCGAATAAGTAATGGTAAATGACAAATACCATAGTTTTTCTTTTTCATGATGCTAGCCCGACGTGGGCAACGAGTCACTCGCAAAGAGGTCCCATAAATATAACTTTGCAGAGAGCTGGTGAGGGAAGCTATATTTATGGGACCTCTTTGCGAGTGACCCGTTGCCCACGTCGGGCTAGCATCATGAAAAAGAAAAACTATGGTATTTGTCATTACTTATTCGGACTATAATGGATTTAATTATCTCAGAAGAGTTCCTTGTTCCATGCACTGTCTGTGTGTATCATATATATATATATATATATATTTGTGCCCCGAGAATATAGCCCAAAAGTAGGTATACAGTTTCGTATATACCCCGTTAATCTCGTAAGGGTTCCGTGCGTCGGTCTTTCTTCACACGAAGGTCAAGCTGGTGGCCCCGCCTCTAGGTCTGGCCTGGTGGAGGAGCGAGTTGCTTTCTTGCGCTCTCCACCGTACATAGCCAGGTACACCCGGCTCATCTGGTACCGTCCTGAGCCAGGCATCTAGTCTTCTCTAGAAGACTTCAACTTTGACCCCTGTAACGTTTCTGAGGTCTTTTGGAAGCTGGTTGAAAATTCTTGTCCCCTGACAACCAAGCTACTTTCCTCCTCAGAGTTGAGGAGGTCCCTTGTCGGGCCTTTAATTTGGAAACACTACACAATCTGCCTTTCCTATTTTCCAGCGTTGTTTGGATGGTAATTGGGTTTAGTTTGAGGTTTGGTACCAGTTTTTCGATAATTTTCCATATGTAGATTATGGTATACCTCTCTCTTCTTCTTTCCACGGAGTACAGATTTAGTTTACGTAGTCTTTCCCAGTAGTTGAGTTCTTTGCAGCCATCAATCTTGGCTGTGAAATGTCTCTGCGTTTCTTCTAGTTTATTAATTTCTTCCTTTTTATATGGGGACGTCAAAATGGAGCAGTAGGGGGAATCATTACTGTCTTGTCCCTCCTTTTGAACGTTCTTAGTACCTGTCCCGCGACTCTTTTTGCTTTATTTATTGCTATCTGATTTTGTGTCTCAAATTTAGCATCATCGGTCATTATTACCTCCAAGTCGACCGCTTTCGTGCTTCTATGAATTTCTTGTCTATCTGGGGCATAATATGCAGTCTGTTTAAGTTCCTCATTTCTACCATATCTCAAGAGCTGAAATTTCTTGGTGTTAAATGTCATATTGTTGTCTTCTGACCATTTGTATATTTTGTTTGTGTCCTCTGCAAGGCCTCTACTTCGTTTGCATCGCTGATTTTTCTGCTGATCTTTGTATCGTCCGCAAATGATGTTACTATACTGTTGCTGTTTACTCCACTGTCTATGTCTGTTAGCATGATAATGAACAGGAGTGGGGCCAGCACTGTACCTTGTGGTACTGAGCTGCGTACTTCTGATTCTGATGATGATACACCTTGAATTTTGACCACCTGTAGTCGATTTCTGAGGAAGTTGTAGATCCATTTTCCCACTTTGCCTGTTATTCCCATATGTTTCATTTTATGTGCTATTATACCATGATCGCATTTGTCGAAAGCTTTAGCAAAATCCGTGTATATGACATCATAGTTTTCATTGCCTTCAAGTGCATCTAGGATATTGTTATAATGCTCTATAAGTTGTGATAGGCATGATCTTCCTGATCGGAATCCGTGTTGATTTTCGTTGAATCTTTCCAATGTCTCCAAGAAGTCATAGATTTTCTCTCTGACTATTCTTTCAAAATTTTGGTGAGGTGGGACGTCAAGGACACTGGTCTATAGTTCTTTGCTTGAGATCTATCCTCCTTTATATATAGGGACGATGTTTGCTCTTTTCAAGATGCTCGGTATTTCCCCAGTGTCTAGGGATCTTCTCCATATCCAGTATAAGGGTGTAGCTATTTCATTTTTACAGTTTTTAATTAATAGTGCGTTCCATTTGTCCGGACCTGCAGCTGAATGTGATTTCATTTGTCCTATAGCTCTCGCTACATCTTCTGGGGTAAAATCAAAGTCTGTTATACATTCTCCTTGCAATTTCTCTTTGAAGAATGCATCTATGTCAGGTATCGCTTTGTCACTTTTTGGGGTACTGAAGACCGATTCATACTGGGCTCTCAATGTTTCAGATATTTCTTTTAGATCGTCTGTTAGTTCATTATTTCCTTTCCTTAAGGGCCCGATAGTAGCGCGCGTTTTTGTTTTCCTTTTCGCATAGCTGTAGAAGTATTTTGGATTTTCCTTTATTGCTTCTACCGCCTTTTCCTCTTCCCTCTCTGTATGGCCCTTTATCAGAGTTTGTATTTCCCAATCGATTCTCTCCAGTTTTTCTTGTATTTCTTTCCTGGCATTGTTGTCTCCGCAATTAGCTAACTTCGTCGCTACTCTCTTTCTTTTGCGGAATATTCTTCTCTTTTGCCTCTCTAGCCAGTTCCTCTTTCCTTTTGGCTGTGCTTTCGGAGCATATTTTTCCAAAATTCTCAGCGTCTTTTCTTCCAAGGTTGTTAGCATTTCCTCAGTTGTTTTATTCTCGAAAACTGTTCTCCACTCTATTTGGGCCATGTGTGATCTGATTTCTTCCCAATTTATGGTCTTGGAGTTTAAGTTAAAAGCCCCAAATTTGCTTCTTCCTTCCGTATGTGTATTGTCTTTTAAAGTTATCGCCATATTTGTTGATAACTCGATTATATTGTGGTCTGAGATAATAGTTGGAGTTATTTTTATATCCGCAATCAAGTTCGTGTTATTTGTGAATACCAGATCTAGGCAGTTATTTTTCCTGGTATTTTCTGTTATCTCCTGTGTCAGCATAAACTCGTTTGTGAGAGCCATCAGCATTTTGCTTGCTCCTGGTCCTCTCTTGTGCCCCCTTATCTTGCTGTATAAATATATTTCTACCCACCTTTTTGTATTTTATAAATGGGAAATTAAAATCGCCACAGAGTATTATATTAGGGGATGGAGAGTTTACGGACTTTATTAGGGTTCTGATATCATCAATGGCATCCGAAAATTTTTCATTTGGAGAGTTTGGAGGTCTATAGATGACTATCAGTACCACGTTTAGTTTCTCTATTTTCACTGCAAGGGTTTCCACGAAACTGTTGGATTTACTTATTACCGTCTCTGTCATATGCCTTCATGTATATAAATAGCACACCACCTTTACGTCTCGCTGTTCTATCCGCTCTTAGTAAGTTGAATCCATCGATATGCAATTCTTTCTTATCGATACAGTGTTCGCAGTTATCGCAGTTTCCTTGGCAGTCTTTAAGATGTGTTTCTGTGAGGCATGCGATGCCCGCCCTTGTTTCGTCCATAAAACCTTTCAGATACGAAGCTTTGTTTAGAGAATTGTTCGGTTTTATTCCTTGAATATTTGCCAGGACAATGTTTATGTTCTTTGTTTTGCATTGCCCCTTATGCATTTTAAGTTCGTGGTCCTTTGATATCGCGTGTTTTGTAGCCTTGTGGTCCTCCGAGATGGATGCGTTCCCGCCTATCTCTTCTGGTAGCTTCTTGCCATGAAGCGGTCCGGCTCGAGGGTTCCCAGCTGTGTCAGCTGCATGTGCTGTATAAGATTTAGCAGCCGTATTGTGTCTGAGATGTTGAAAAAAATCGTGTGCTATTTACGTTTTGTTTGCTATTTGGGTACATATTTTTTTCTCACATTCCTTCTGTTGCTATTTGAAGCTTGTCCTTTGAACTTGTCGGGAGATGATGGTAGTAGCATTTTCTCCCGTACTGACAGGTTCCATATGATGCGTAGGTCTTGCAAATGACCGGATGGTAGAATTTGCATTTTCCACCAAATTTGCAGTGACCATTATTGTAGAAGTAGTTGCACACAGGAGGGTGTTCGTAAATACATTCTCCTCCCTTATATCTGCATATTCCTTTCACATAGTATTTACATATATTTTCTTCCCCATTTTTACTTGGGGCCTTTGTTTTTGGTGGTTTCAGTAGTTTCTTTATTGTCTACTTGTTTTTTCCTATTGCTGCTAATGCCCTTTGTTTGAAAACTTTGGATTTGGTTTTGTGCCTCTGTTTCCTCTGTTGGTGCTTCTTTTATTTCTATTATTTCTGCTTTTGCTGTTTTCTTTTCCTGTTCGTTTTTCGCAGTTTCCTCTCGTACTATCTTCGTTCCTTCTATTTCTTTCTCTGTTTCACATAAAGCTCCTCTTTTGCCTTTTCCTCATAGTCTCGTTCTGCTTTAAAAACCGTAAACGAGTTTATTTCGATTATGCAGCTTTTGCAGAAGAACTTGATTCCGTTCACTTGTTTAGCGCCGTTATAAGAGAGATTTCTTCGTCGCTCCATTCAGGCATTGAAATTCGACTAAGTCTGGCAAAGATCACAGCGAATTGTTTTTGATTCATCTGTTTCTTTTTTACAGTATCCACAAGGTTGTATGAATTGATTTACCATTGCCATGTTTCTAATGGTATGTAAATGATTGTACTCGAAATATTAACTCAAAATGGTAATTTATTAAGTGAGGTATTTGACTTGACTTTAGAAATGAGGGAGGGAAAGTTTTTCCGTTATTCCGTAGGGTGGGGGATGGGGAATGTGGCACGCTGTAGATTCTCACTGATTATTGCCCTTGAGTGTACCGCGGGGGATAACTGAGGGATATTGCCTTTCGATGGGCAGTTAGATTTCCTCCGAGAGAAAACACTCGGAAAAAACGTTGTATAGATTAAGTTAGTTTAATTTTATTTGCTTTATTTCAACAAACGCCGCTATTTCACCACTTAAATAGGCATACACTCTGTTCACTGAATATATTCACTCAAAATTGGCACTACTTAAAAAGGATTAACTGCAGGATTTTTATTGTATGTAATTATATATATATATATATATATATATCTATATATGAAAATTATTTCACGAAAGTAACACGTGAAAATATTTATGATGAATAAAAACCACGAAGGAAAGGAAACACAAAATGGTGCTCAAGCGCTTTCGTCTAATGACATCCTCAGGAACACTGAAGTACATAAAAGGGTAACAGCCTATATATAGGTTACAGAAAGAAAAAAAAAAAAATAAATAACATACATACATACATACACACACACACATATATATACATACATATCTATATATACATATACATACATACATACATATATATATATATTATATATGCAATAAACAGAGAAGTAAAAATAAAAATAAAATTAAAAATTAAAGGATTATCAGTGAGGCGAACAGATTTGTAAGGAATAATATCGATTTTTAGCACAAGATCAAATGGATTATAAAAATACAAATTTATATTGGAAAAACTGTCCGGGTATTAACACTCTGCCTATGGTCAGGTTTCGATATATATAAAATAAAATGCAAATTAAAAGTTAATAAAGTAGCAGACAAGTTTACCAAAGATTTAGTGTTCTACCCTTCTTATCTAAATCTGTTTGGAAGGAATTCAAATAACAGGATCGAGTTGAAAAAGACCTTTGCTTATGTTGAAGTTATTTGAAAGTTGGATAATGGCAGACTCAAGAATATTTCTATTACAATGTTGCTAGAATGGAATAAAACTGAAGCATTATTCCAATCAATACAGTGGGCTAACTCTGACAAATGGACAAAAGGGCACTGGACAACTGTCCTGTTCTAACGGAATATTGATGCTGTTTTATACGTGTGTGCAAATCCTTTCCCGTCTGACCTATGTAAAAGGAATCACATTGTTTACAATCAATTTTATAGATAATGCCTGAATTATTGGTAGGGCTATTTTTTACTATGATATTTTTCACAATATTGTTATATGAAAATACATTAATATCCAAAAGTTTAAGTACATTAGCAATGCCTAAAAAGCCCGGGAAAAATGGAAGTACTAAAATATTTTTTGACAAAGTACGAGTGTTATTATTGACACGATAGAAAGTTCGTTTTGCCTTGTTGAGACAAGATTCCATAAACGCAGATGGATAACACAAATCACTTCCAATACCGTGATTTTTTCCAATTCGGCATCGATGTATTCCGGACTGGCGATCCTAAGGGCGCGGAGAAACATTGATGAAAAATGGCCTTCTTAGTGGGGGTGTCATGTCCCGAGTAAAAGTGTACGTAGGACATTGTTTGTTGTTTTCCGATAGATACTAAACTTAAAACCTGGGCTTTCCCTATGTACACGCACATCCAAAAATGGGATTGAATTGTCTTGTTCCACTTCTAAAGTAAACTTAATGGAGGGGACTTGATCATTTAACTGAAGGAGGAAGTTATCCAGGTCACGATTCATGGGCCAGATACCATAGTTATTATGGACAAAGTGGACTACATCGGAAAGATGAACGAGCTTCTCCAGGACCCCGCCACATACAGCAAACTTAGGAAGAACCCGCAGGATGACGTCATCAAATCATTTAATAGTGGCTTGAAACGCATCCTCAAAGATCATAAGGACTTAATTCCGCTTTTCATGTCCACTTCACCTGCTCTGCCCTACCTTTACGGTCTTATTAAAACCCACAAACCTGGCAACCCTATGCGCCCTATTATTAGCTCGGTGGGCTCTATTACTTATAAACTCTCCAAATGGCTTGTCAAAGTCTTGTCCCCCATTCTCGGAACTATGTCTGATTCACATGTAAAAAATTCCATGGATCTTACTGAAAAATTGAATAATGCACGTACTGAAACTAACGATAGATTGATCAGTTTTGATGTTTGTTCATTGTTTACAAAAGTGCCGATAGACGATATGCTTGACTTTCTCTCCCAAGAATTACATAAGTATGACCTGCCACTACCTTCACACATTGTTTTGGAACTTATTAAGCTTTGCATCAAAGACTGTAAATTCACTTTCAATAACGATATTATCAACAAGTTTTTGGGATGGCCATGGCAACCCCTTATCGCCCCTCCTCTCCAATATTTATATGGAGTTTTCGAATTACTTATATTCCGAGAATCCTGGGGGTTGGCATCCCGTGGTTGCGGTACGTCGACGATATTTTGTGTATCTGGCCCATGAATCGTGACCTGGATAACTTCCTCCTTCAGTTAAATGATCAAGTCCCCTCCATTAAGTTTACTTTAGAAGTGGAACAAGACAATTCAATCCCATTTTTGGATGTGCGTGTACATAGGGAAAGCCCAGGTTTTAAGTTTAGTATCTATCGGAAAACAACAAACAATTTGTCCTACGTACACTTTTACTCGGGACATGACACCCCACTAAGAAGGCCATTTTTTCATCAATGTTTCTCCGCGCCCTTAGGATCGCCAGTCCGGAATACTCGATGCCGAATTGGAAAAAATCAACGGTATTGGAAGTGATTTGTTATCCATCTGCGTTTATGGAATCTTGTCTCAACAAGGCAAAACGAACTTTCTATCGTGTCAATAATAACACTCGTACTTTGTCAAAAATATTTTAGTACTTCCATTTTTCCCGGGCTTTTTAGGCATTGCTAATGTACTTAAACTTTTGGATATTAATGTAGTATTTTCATATAACAATATTGTGAAAATATCATAGTAAAAAATAGCCCTACCAATAATTCAGGCATTATCTATAAAATTGATTGTAAACAATGTGATTCCTTTTACATAGGTCAGACGGGAAAGGATTTGCACACACGTATAAAACAGCATCAATATTCCGTTAGAACAGGACAGTTGTCCAGTGCCCTTTTTGTCCATTTGTCAAGTTAGCCCACTGTATTGATTGGAATAATGCTTCAGTTTTTATTCCATTCTAGCAACATTGTTAATAGAAATATTCTTGAGTCTGCCATTATCCAACTTTCAAATAACTTCAACATAAGCAAAGGTCTTTTTCAACTCGATCCTGTTATTTTGAATTCCTTCCAAACAGATTTAGATAAGAAGGGTAGAACACTAAATCTTTGGTAAACTTGTCTGCTACTTTATTAACTTTTAATTTGCATTTTATTTTTATATATATCGAAACCTGACCATAGGCAGAGTGTTAATACCCGGACAGTTTTCCAATATAAATTTGTATTTTTTATAATCCATTTGATCTTGTGCTAAAAATCGATATTATTCCTTACAAATCTGTTCGCCTCACTGATAATCCTTTAATTTTTAATTTTAATTTTTATTTTTACTTCTCTGTTTATTGCATATATATATATATATATATATATATATATATGTATGTATGTATGTATATGTATATATAGATATGTATGTATATATATATGTGTGTGTGTGTGTGTATGTATGTATGTTATTTATTTTTCTTTTTTTTTCTTTATGTAACCTATATATAGGCTGTTACCCTTTTATGTACTTCAGTGTTCCTGAGGATGTCATTAGACGAAAGCGCTTGAGCACCATTTTGTGTTTCCTTTCCTTCGTGGTTTTATTCATCATATATATATATATATATGTAGGGGTAATGGTTCAGAATACGGGCGCCACTTAATTAAGCAAAATTTCGAAAAATACCATAGAGACAAAGTTTTCTCATTAAAATACATTTATTGCATGTGTCGCATAGTAAAAAAAAATGAAGTTAGAAAATTACTAAAAAAGTGCATAACTTAACATGTTATTACATTATCATTTGTATAATTTAGGTCTCGGGGGTACGGGGGCGGAGCCCCCGTAAAGATCACGCATCACAAATTGATCGGTATAGGATTCACTTTGTGATGTGTGATCTTTACGGGGGCGGAGCCCCCTACCCCCAAGACCTAAATTATACAAATGCGACACATGCAATCAACGTACTTTAATGAGAGAAACAACTTTGTCTCTATGGTATTTTTCGAAATTTTGCTTAATTAAGTGGCGCCCGTATTCTGAACCATTACCAAAGTAGGTATACAGTTGATGATTTATTTAATGAAACTTTACACATAACACGTGTTAATCACGCAGTTGTTCATTATTATCTACCCTGAAAGTAAAAAGGAATTTAAAAAATCAACATATGAAACTGTATACCTACTTTTGGGCCACTCTGTATATAGTTATTGTAAAAGAGGCAAGAAGGAAACTGAAATGAAATAAGAGATAATAAAGAGTATTGAAGTTGGAGATGTAAACATAGTTGATATTGAAATGGCACTGAATGGCTCAATAAAGAGAAATTGCCCTGATGAAAAGGTTTGACACTTTTGAACACCTACTCTGAATGCATCATCAACATACTCGAAATATGATTTGGAGACCCAAATCGACTTCTTCAAAGCCAGTAAAGAAGAGATGAAGACTTTTTGATTGATCAAAGGAGAACGATCAAACGATCGCTTTGAATGCAAGTTTATTTTGGCTCTGAAGAAAACACTTTTCCTACAATTAAGATTCAGCAAGTATAGAAACCTATTTTTTACGCGTTCATTTGGAAGTGAACTCAAAAGAGAAACCAGTCATGTTTTGAATTCTTTTTATTGTTTCATATTTTAAATCAGAAGTTGGCGAATGCTGTAAAGCAGCGTAAATACTGTCCATCCTTATACAGTATAAAGGACTGCATTATATTTAAAATCCTAAAACTGTAATAAAATTAATTGTTTTTTATATATAGAGGGTGGCGCAAAAGTCGGCCATCATAGGAATTTTCAGTGTTGACTATATTATTTTTTTTCTTTTAGGTAGGGGATGGCTGCGAAATTAACAATAGATGAGAGGGTAAGCTTGGTTTTAATGCATGGAATACCAGGTACAACAAATCGATGAATCGGTAAAGAATTTAAATTCTGTACCGATTCATTGATTTGAACTTGACTTATAAAATAGATTTACATAATATCTACTCGTTAGGGTTGAATTAGGTTAAGTTAGGTTAACCCTTTACTGCCCAAGTATTTTGTAGGGTTAAGTTATGAATGCGTGTATTTGAAAGGTTACAAATTTGTCCTTTTGGGCAGTAAAGGGTTAAGGTTTGGTTAGGAAGTCTTTGATTTTGTGGAAAAAAAAGCACAAATAGAGTATCATTTTCAAAATTAGTGAACAAACACCATTTTACTGACGTTAATTTCTATAAAGTCAAAGATGCTTACTTTTGATATGCACATCTTGAATAATATTAATAACTGATTGGATCATGTGATGGGGGCCAGAGGAGACCTACATCTTTACGTAGGAGTTCCAGCCATCTTCAGGTTGATACATCATTTGAACGCAAAAGACGGTCACCTGAACAGCAGTACAACAACTGAGCAGACCCACCGTAGCTAAACCTCGCTGATTTAAGAGGAACTCATGCATATATCACAAATTATATTAAATTTATTTCAATTTCCCTATATATATATATATATATATATATATATATATATATAATGAAAATAACCACGAAGGAAAAAGGAAACACAGAATGGTGCTCAAGCGCTTTCGTCTAATGACATCCTCAGGAACACTGAAATAAATAACAAGTTCGAGACTATATATAGGTCACAAAAAAAATTAAAAAATAAATAAAAATAAAATAGAAAAATAAAAATTGTAAGAGGAGCATACAAATTTATAAGGAAAAACTACCAAAGTTTTAGCACTTTGCGTCTCTTGTCTAAATCCGTTCTGAATTAATTCAAAACAACAGGATCAAGCGAAAACAAGGCCCTGGCTAATGTTAAAATTATTTGTAAGTTGAATAATGGCAGACTCAAGAATATATCTATTAACAATGTTGCTTGAGTGAAACAAAATTGAAGCATTATTCCAATCAATACAGCGGGATAACTCTGACAAGTGGACGAAAAGGGCACTGGACGACCGTCCCGTTCTAACGGAATATTGATGCTGTTTTACACATATAGTTGCCTATGGTTAACCAATTTGATGTTACCAGTTTATAGCGTAAAGTTGGCACTAAAATAATGATAATGGTTAATTGATTGATAATGATTGATTGCAGTTAATGATAAGGCTGCAGTCACCAATTTGTGGTCACTCCGGGGTCACCAACTTATAGTGGCCTATGGATCACTGATTTGATGTGGCTAAGAAAGTAGGCTTACTATAATTACTGAATAAAATGATATTGAAATTAGGGTCACCAATTTAGGCCTACTGCCCAAATAAACAGTATATAATAAGGAGAGAGAGATTATTTTGTTGTTTTGTGTTTAATTAGGAAAATAAATAAATTATTTGTTCACAGCGATTAACTGTTCAATAAAGGTATTTATAATGATTATCAATTATATAACGGCATTTATATTATGCTAAAGATGACTGAGTATTAGCAATAAGAAATGGTTATACAGTCTAATTGTTAAGTAAGTACGTTGATGATAAACACTAATTTAGGGAAGCTAGTGATATGCCGAGTGAACACAGAAATAAATAATGAAGCCTATTGATAACAGGAATAATGGAAATAATGCCCGCACGGTTGGTACAGTAAATGGATTAGGTCGTTAAGAATGAAATGTATAAAGGAGCACATAAACAATAAGATGCATGATAAGTAAATTATACGAATGATCACAATAACAGGGTATTACAACTACGGTATTGGTACAACCTTGAATAGGCCTACTGCGGTCTTAACGCGAGATTTAGCTCAGACGGCAATGGAAACACTAGTTAGTTTGAACGGCAGTGGAAACACTAGTTAGTTTGAACGGCAGTGGAAACACTAGTTAGTTTGAACGGCAGTGGAAACACTAGTTAGTTTGAACGGCAGTGGAAACACTAGTTAGTTTGAACGGCAGTGGAAACACTAGTTAGTTTGAACGGCAGTGGAAACACTAGTTAGTTTGAACGGCAGTGGAAACACTAGTTAGTTTGAACGGCAGTGGAAACACTAGTTAGTTTGAACGGCAGTGGAAACACTAGTTAGTTTGAACGGCAGTGGAAACACTAGTTAGTTTGAACGGCAGTGGAAACACTAGTTAGTTTGAACGGCAGTGGAAACACTAGTTAGTTTGAACGGCAGTGGAAACACTAGTTAGTTTGAACGGCAGTGAAACACTAGTTAGTTTGAACGGCAGTGGAAACACTAGTTAGTTTGAACGGCAGTGGAAACACTAGTTAGTTTGAACGGCAGTGGAAACATTAGTTAGTTTGAACGGCAATGGAAACATTAGTTAGTTTGAACGGTAATGGAAACACTTTTAGGCTTACGTGATCAGGCAGAACTTGTGGAAGCTCGACGTAACAAGAATACTGTAGACGAGTGAGGGCCGAAGTAGCTTACCGAGAATGAATAACTCGAGATTGAAGACCTACGCGAAGGGTTGACCGTACTGCGTTCCCCCTTGATGACCTTGGAGACTGTAGATCTAGTTGAAGGTTTGAGTGTATTGCGTTTCGCCCTTGATGACCTTGGAGACTGTAGGGGGCCTGTTGAAATACTTGTTGAACGGGCGCCGATCGAATTGTGATGAAGGATGAGTGAAGAGCGAAATGGGTTTGTGGCTTGTAGTTTAATAGGAGGTTTACGGACCTGGGCCTCGAAGAGTGCTTCTGTAGTCAGACTGGCCTTGCCGGCGAGAGGATGAGTGTTGACAGTCGGTAGAGATTTGTTGAAGAGGGGCCAGCGGAAAGCGCCTACAGCAGTGATGTTTCTTGCAGGATGGAACTGTAGAGTCGCCTCAAGTGTTACTTCGTTCCTTGAATGGTTGAAATGTGACTTGAAGGACTGAGGCCGGCTGAGGTCGAAACCACGCTACGTGAGGTGATATTCACGAGAAGTAAAGAGCGGAGTGGGGTTTGGTAGGGAGCCTTACTTGATGATAGACTTCGTGTAGACTCGACCGGAGCCTTGAAGGAACAGCGGGCCACTCTCCGGCGAAGACCGGAGAGCGGGTGGCGTGAAGAGTAGTGCTACTGACGAAGGTGCTGAGAGTGAGACGTGACGACCAAGACGAGAAAATGGCAAGTGAGAAGTGAGAATGATTTGAGGAAGAAGCTGCATGTTATAGGTCTTGGTGACGTCCTCTGGTGGTCGCTTCGGGAAATACCACAGAATCTGTGTTTCCTGTGTGGGCCAGTTTCATGCTCACGTATGTAGCCTTTGTTTTGATTCCATGATGTTTGAAAATGACGGGGAAAGGAATTTCTTTTTCTAACCGCTACACACGCGTGTGCAAATCCTTTCCCGTCTGTCCAATGTAAAAGGAATCACATTGTTTACAACCAATTTTATAGATAATGCCTGAATTATTGGTAGGGCTATTTTTTACTATGATATTTTTCACAGTACTCTCATATGAAAATACTACAGATCTACAGATCTACAGATCTACAGAAGCTAAGGCTAACAAAGACCCTAAGATCCACTCTAAGGTTAGCCCAAGAGAAAGGAAAGAGTAGGGGGTTAAGAGAAGAGAATAAGGGGTTAAGTAAGTAGCAACACCTATCACTCGTGAGTTAACATTCATTCAGAAAAAGCGAAAAAAGACACCATCATCATCCGTCGGCCACTGCCGACAAGTCAGAAAAATAGTCGAAGAGAATAGGAAAGGGTGAAAGATGAAAAGAAGTAAAATAAGAACGCTTACAAACCATGCAAACACAGTCTTAACTCACTGTCATACCATGCAAACTACAGACATACAAGTAAAGAGAGTTACAGACATGCAAGTAAGGAGAGGATAAAAAAAAAGTACGTAACGTTAAACAAAAAGTGGGTTAGTTTACGCTACGAGCTACATCTACGTTCGTGTTAGTCTAATTTTTTTTTTTTTCCTGGCATATCACACGCTGGAATGTCACAAGCTGGCATTAATCGTCAACAGACTCATCCTCGACCACCACCCCCAGAGCTCCTGTTACTAATTGTTTTTTATTTTAAACGTTAATATTTTTAAAATGCCTATCTAAACTGTTCTTAAACATATTAACGCTGGTAGAGTTAACGACTGGCGCGGGAAGATTATTCCATTTATCAATTACTTTAAACGTAAAGAGGTTTTTAGCGATATTTGTAATGAAACGTCTGCCACGCAATTTAAATCCGTTATTACGAGTATTGCTAATATCGAAAGTGAACAGTTTGTCAAAATTTACGTTATCGATGTTATTAACGATTTTTAAAACTTCAATAAGGTCCCCTCTTAATCTAGTTTCGAGTGAATGCAACTCTAACTCTTTAATCTTATCTTCATAAGGCTTGGTGCGCAATGACGGAATTAGTTTCGTAGCACGACGCTGAACCCTTTCTAACCTATCAATATCCTCACGCAAATACGGGCACCAAAACTGAACGGCATATTCTAAATGAGGCCTGACTAGAGACTTGTAAAGGGGCAATATAATATCCTTCGATTTAAATTCGAAATTACGCGCTATGAAGCCTAACATCCTATTAGCTTTTGCGGAAGTCTCCAGGCACTGGTTCCTAACTTTTAAATCCTTAGATACGCGTACACCTAAATCTACTTCCTCGTCAACGCTCGCTAACTTTCTGTCATCCATCGTGTACGTGTAATTATTGTTACGAGAACCTATATGCAAAACTTTACAATTGTCTACGTTAAATTGCATCTGCCACTTATCCGTCCACTCCATAATCCTATTTACATCGTCTTGGAGCCTATTTCTATCGTCCTCGTTAACAACCTTACCGCCTATTTTAGTATCGTCCGCGAATTTTGACACGTTACTAGTCAATCCTACATCTATGTCGTTAATGTAAATTACGAATAGCAATGGGCCTAACGCTGAACCCTGTGGGACACCGCTACCTATTTTTTTCTTTTTTCTTTTTTTTTTATAACACTTAAATTATGCTACTACATTTTTAATAAAACAAGCACAGAAAGGGATTAACCTCGCTAAAATTATGTAATTATGCACTGCGGGTAGCACAATGTTAGTCCTTAACACCTGGGGTGTAACCTCACAGGTTCTGTTGTTGGCTACGTTCGTAGTCCTAGTTCGTGCACCATCCATGTAGTACAACCAGTTACTGCAGGAGCGGCGAATTCAAAACGCAAAAGCTTTTCTCTTACTGTTACTAAAGATGGACAATGAAAGACCCTGATTAATTACCGTTCGTATAGTTTGTGATCAATTTTACAGAATTAAGAAGTCTGAAGGCGAAATTAGGTAGGGAAAGAGTACAAGGGTCAGAACGAAATTGCCCAATAAATTATTCGACTTCAGCACTTACTACCGAGAACCATTTTTTTTTCTGTACAATGTAAAAAAGTTAATTTTTATTTGACGTTAAAATTCATTAAAATGCAAATTATCCTCAGAGTTCAGACGACCTATCATACAATCTTGGATTTACGCAGGGGGAAGAGAACGAGGTGCATGATCTCTATAATAATCCCTCTCTCTTTCTCGTAGAAGGTAATGCTCGCGTTGGGAAAACTTGTATTTTCGATCACGCTCAGATACTTTATGCATAAAAGGCGAACGATCTTTAACTGGTATAACCTTTTCCTTCAAGCCCTCCTTTGAAGGAAGACTCCTCTTAGATTTTGGAGTATGGAACTGCTTGTCCACATTTTCAGTATTTATTTTATCTTCAGAGCTTGAAATTTGGTCTTTTTTAGCAGGAAGCTTGGAAACAGTTATTGTACCCACAAACGTTGGTATTGCCCTTGGTGTAAAAATTTTAAGTTTGGAGTTCTCCCTCTCTTCACGCTTGATCTTTGCCATTTGAATAGCATTTTGTATAGTTTGATTTGCAGCGTCATTTTCTCCGGAATCCAAGATCTTTAAGATTTTGAAAGACCTTTGTACAGAAACGCTCGAGGGATAACAGAAGTGATGTCCGAAACAGGAAACTTTCGATTTAGGAACAACTTTAGAAATAAGCACTCCTCCAATAACAATCGTTAACAGACAAAGAAATAATCCTAACGCAACCTTAAATCCGGGGGTTGCAGTTCTTGTTAGCTTCAGTACTTTTACACGTTCTAAAGCGAAAACGGGTCTTCCAGTTACGACATCAAATGGAGAATCGCAGGAATCTTTTTCGGAGGAACAGGGTGAAGGAAACTCGAAACATTTAGTTCTATTCGGATAAGGGGTCGGTGTTCTTAATGAATAATCATGAGTTTCCAAAGCTCCAATCACTCCTATAGAGTTGCTCCTGGGACGTAAATACTCATTTGGTGTCGACAGAGTAGTCAAACTCATCCGACGACTGTAATCTGGCCTGATTGCAAAGCCTGAAGAACTTGTCATTTTATAGTAAAGCCAAAAAATATTACGGACCTCAAAAATCGTTTTAGTTTCCTATTAAGTACGACTACACTCGAACCAATTCAAATTATAACATATATATATATATAATGTTATAATAATGTTATAATGTTTCAGACCAACAAAGACCCTAGGATCCACTCATGGCTGGTCTACCTAACTGTGTTCGTAATCGTGTATTGTGTATGTCCTCCGTGGTGGCGGAGGGGACCTACAATTTTACGTGGGTTCCGAACCACAAGAACATAAGAAACTTATTTAAAAACTGCCGGTAAATTGGCAACGACCAATTTTTACGAAACTAAATAATTATCAATTTAAAAATAATTAATTATCGGTTTAAAACTAAAGATAGAATCTCTCGGTCCAGAGGAGCAAGTCATAATAGACTACTATCCACAAATATGTTACATTCTATGTCTATTTATAACGGACATGCAAATATATCAGATCCAAAGAATCCAGTCAATTTCATTATGGTATCCATCAAGTCACGGTCCATATCGATTGCGGACCAAGTCAAAATTTACAACCATATACATTATCAATTTAAAAATAATTCATTATCGATTTAAAACTAAAGATAGAATCTCTCGATCCAGAGGATCAAGTCATAATAGACTACTATCCACAATATGTTACACTCTATATCTATTATATAACTGACATGCAATATATCAGATCCAAGAATCCAGTCAATTTCATTACGGTATCCATCAAGTCACGGTTCATATCGATTGCGGACCAAGTCAAATTTACAACCATATACATTACAATATATACACTTACGAGGAAAAGTGTAGGTGTGGCTGTAAAGACTGTACAGTAATGTAGAAATGTGTGTGCACCCATTATGGGTCTCCCATTTAAAGGTGTTTGTGGGGCAAGTGAAGATCATGAGTTTTTCAATACCTCACAGTACTATGGGGGGCACCGCTCGGCAGAGGAATCTCGTTAAATGGGGTGTGTAAGGCCAGAGTGTATCCCCTAACCCAAGACGCTGCCTCCCTATATCCCACAACACTTGTGTTGAGCTGTGGGATCTATCCCCACAAAGCCTTAATTTTACTACCTTAAACTATACCCTTTCAATCAACATGCGCGTCCAATCGATTCTTAAACATGTTTATAGACGTGCTACTAATTACTTCTACCGGCAAACTATTCCAGCTATTTACTATTCTATGCGTAAAAAAGTTTTTCGCAACTGCTGTCTCGAACCTTCTACTTGTCAACTTACACCCGTTATTTCTAGTCCTATTATATTGAGATATTTCGAAAATCTCTATCTACGTTATCAAACCCATTCATAATTTTGAAAACCTGGATTAGATCACCCCTTAACCTCCTAGTCTCGAGTGTAGTCAATTTTAACTCTTTAAGCCTATCCTCGTACGAATTTAACCTAAGAGACGGAATCATCTTAGTTGCTCGTCTTTGAACTCTTTCGATTTTGTCTATATCTTTGCGCATATGCGAATTCCAAAATTGGACCGCGTACTCCAAATGGGGTCTAACTAATGATTTATAAAGAGGAACTATAATATCGCGCGATTTGTACTCAAAATTTCGAGCTATAAAACCTAACACTTTGTTCGCCTTATTGACCGCCGCTGTACTTTGTTTCGCTACTTTTAAATCACCAGTGACTATAACTCCTAAATCTTTTTCCTGCTCTACGCTTATTAAATCTTTCCCTGACAGACTATACTATACAGTATACTATATAATATATATATATATTATATATTATATATATATATATTATATATTATATATATTATATTATATATATATATATATATATATATATTATATAATATATATTTATATATATATTATATATATATATATTACATATATATATGTATATTATTATATATCCTTAAATGCTCGTAGCCTACGAATAAAATAAACGAATTTTTTTCTTTAATTGCTTGTAAAGACTATGATTTAATTGCGATAATGAATCGTGGCTTAGCACTGAAACACGTGACTTTGTAGGGGAGTATCAAATTAAAGGTTATAGACTTTTTGTTAAAAACAGAATAGGTAGGCGAGGAGGCGGTGTTATGTTCTATATCAAAGATAATATTGCGAACGTTTATAGAAGTAAAGCACTCAATTCCAGAACCGATAGATTCGACTATAGCAGAACTTAAATTCAACGATTTCAAACTTCTTGTTGCGGTTATATATAGGCCCCCAATCAAACAGCTGCTACGGACGAAGCGTTATATCGTGAACTAAAGAGAATAATCGGTAGTAAGCAGGCTTTAGTTATGGGTGACTTTAATTGCGCCAACGTGAATTACGATACAATGCAGGGAGACGCGGAAGGTAATCGTTTTGTTAATTTTCTCGAGGATAGCTTTCTTATTCAAAAGGTTGGGGAACCTACGAGGTTGGACAGTATTTTAGATTTAGTATAACTACGGATGATAGGCTAATTACTGATCTTCAAGTAATAGAACCGTTGAGCAATAGCGATCACAATATGGTAGAGTTTGTCCTCTCAGTAAGTCACTCGAAACCAACTAACTCGACTAAAATTCCTAGCTTCCAGCACGCAGACTTTAGTAAATTTCGAAATAAATTTTCACACGTCAATTGGGAAAACGTAATGGGGAACTCCAACGCAAAAACTAATGTGGGAATCGTTCGTAAAGGTATTTAGGACTATAAATGAGGATGTGTACCGTACAAAATTAGCGTGCGAAAGTAAACAACAAGCCCTTGTGGTTTACTTCTAGAGTAGGAGACATTATAAAGAGTAGAGAGAGGGCTTATAGGCTATACAAGTCCGATAAAGATAATCTGTTGTTACGAAACACTACATATCTCTAAGGCGTGAAGCTAAAGTGTAATAAAAAGTCAAACGCGAATTTTGAAATCTCCATAGCTCGTGACGGTAAAGAAAATCCCAAGCGATTCTTTCAATACGTCATAATAGAAAATCCAGTAAAAATGTCTTAGGTCCATTAAAAAATGGAAATGGAGATCTAGTCTCTGAAAACAAGGAAATGGCTACCTTGCTAACGAATTTTTTACGTCAGTTTTTTACTATAGAAGATGTAACGAATATCCCTACGGTCATAGACATAATACCTTTTGATAATGGTAATATTTTGGATAATATTGTCGTTAGTGAAGGGGAAGTAATGCGCTATATTGAAAAATGAAAACGCGTAAATCACCGGGTCTGGATTCCAATATCCCATACAACTAAAAGAATTAAAAGATAGCATTGTTGTGCCGCTAACAAAGATTTTTAATGCGTCTATTTCTGAGGGGTGCGTACCAGATAATTTCAAGTTAGCGAACGTAACACCTATCTTTAGAAAGGCGATAAAGGTGCGGCGGGAAATTATAGGCCAATCAGTTTAACGTCTGTTGTAGGTAAGCTACTGGAATCAATAATTAGGGATCGTATAGTCGAACACTTAGAAGTGCATAATCTGGTCAGAAATACGCAGCACGGTTTTAGGCGAAACAAATCTTGCTTAACTAATCTTTTAGAATTTTTCCAAAGCGTGGTTAACGTTTACGATAGACATCGGGCGGTTGATGTAGTGTATTTAGATTTTCAAAAAGCGTTTGACACCGTGCCGCACAAAGACTGATTGAAAAAACTAAGGCTCATGGAATCAGGGTGTAGTAATAAATTGGCTAGAAGAATGGTTTGCGAGCAGGAAACAGAGGGTGGTCGTTGATGGAGCGGAGTCGTGTTGGGCTAATGTAGCGAGTGGCGTTCCTCAGGGTTCTGTATTGGGCCCCTTGCTTTTCTTATATATATTAACGATTTAGATGTCGGCCTAGTCAGTACAGTTTCAAAGTTTGCGGATGAAACGAAGCTGGGTGGTAGGGCGATTAATGACGAAGATAGAGGTAAAATTCAGGAAGATCTGAATAAAATCGTTGATTGGTCAGTCACATGGCAAATAAGATTTAACGTGGATAAGTGCAAATTATGCATATAGGTTCGCGTAACGGTATTTTGCGTATAGTATGTCAGGGAAGATTTAACAAGCGTAGAGCAGGAAAAGATTTAGGAGTTATAGTCACTGGTGATTTAAAAGTAGCGAAACAAAGTACAGCGGCGGTCAATAAGGCGAACAAAGTGTTAGGTTTTATAGCTCGAAATTTTGAGTACAAATCGCGCGATATTATAGTTTCCTCTTTATAAATCATTAGTTAGACCCCATTTGGAGTACGCGGTCCAATTTTGGAATCCGCATAGCGCAAAGATATAGACAAAATCGAAAGAGTTCAAAGACGAGCAACTAAGATGATTCCGTCTCTTAGGTCAAAGTCGTACGAGGATAGGCTTAAAGAGTTAAATTGACTACAATCGAGACTAGGAGGTTAAGGGGATCTAATCCAGGTTTTCAAAATTATGAATGGGTTTGATAACGTAGATAGAGATAGCTTTTTCGAAATATCTCAATATAATAGGACTAGAAATAACGGGTGTAAGTTGACAAGTAGAAGGTTCGAGACAGCAGTATACTATATAATATATATATATATTATATATTATATATATATATATTATATATATATATTTATTATATTATATATATATATATATATAATATATATATATATATATTATATATATATATTATTATTATATATATATTTATATATATATATTATATATATATATATTATATATATATTATATATTATATATATATCCTTAAATGCTCGTAGCCTACGAAATAAAATAAACGAATTTTTTTCTTAATTGCTTGTTAAAGACTATGATTTAATTGCGATAAATGAATCGTGGCTTAGCACTGAACACGTGACTTGTAGGGGAGTATCAAATTAAGGTTATAGACTTTTTTAAAACAGAATAGGTAGGGCGAGGAGGCGGTGTTTATGTTGTATATCAAGATAATATTGCGACGTTATAGAAGTAAAGCACTCAATTCCAGAACCGATAGATTCGACTATAGCAGAACTTAAATTCAACCGATTTCAAACTTCTTGTTGCGGTTATATATAGGCCCCCCAAATCAAACAGCTGCTACGGACGAAGCGTTATATCGTGAACTAAAGAGAATAATCGTTAGTTGAGCAGGCTTTAGTTATGGGTGACTTTAATTGCGCCAACGTGAATTACGATACAATGCAGGGAGACGCGGAAGGTAATCGTTTTTGTTAATTTTCTCGAGGATAG